>JADLOZ010000284.1:0-75000 GCA_017562165.1 Ectropis grisescens | reverse complement strand
CGGCTTAGAGAGATATTCCCTCGTCGTTTACTTATATATCGAGGGGAGAAATGGAACCTTTTGTTGGCCTATAGCATTATTATTTCTCATTTTGTTTTGTTTATTAATACAATTGGCTTGAGGCGCAATATTGATATTCAAGCTTGATGATGAGTCGCGCCACGAGTCTTCTCCCCGACCTCCTCTGTATTTTTATGGGTTTTATAACAATTGCGTTACGTTCTTTTTGTTAAGGTCGAATTGAATTTATAATGAACATGATATTTAAATTAATTCAAAATTACATTTTGCTTTAATTTGTATCAGATGTTGACTGATACACACACAGTGAGACCTACCTAGTGAGTACCCAGAGTTTGTAAACTCAAGGTAAATTTTTGTGTTATGATAACATTATAATTACTATAGCCGCTTATGTAAAAAAGAAATGTGAAAATCTTGACTTGTCTTTTAGTGATTTGACGCGTTTTTGTGTGAAAGCTGACGTCATCGTAGTGTTTTTAGAATATAAGAAGAGTATAATTTAAGGACATCAAAATCAAGACAGTCAGATCAGATTCTATATAATAAGTAAGTAGGTATTCTCACGGTCCTATTTTATGATTTTTGTTTTTTAACTATCCTCTGGCCTGATGATAAGCGATGATGCTGTGTACAATGGAGTGTGATTACCTAGAAGAAAGCTATTCACTCTAGACTTGAAGTTAAAAAGTGTCCCTTTCTGGAAAACCTCACTCGAGCAAAGCATTTTCACAGCTGAAATGTTCAAATTTATTTGTCTTTCTAGTAAATGATTGTGGTAGAATAAAAATTGTTATATTTCTATTTTTTTCATGCCACTACTAACCACCGTATCACAAAACCTGATATATGCTCCATTTTTAACTCAAATCCAAATGGAGGAGGATTTTCACAGAAATTTTAACACTTTTTTGTCAATTTTAGTCTGACGTCTCAAACGCCGAGATTTTCTATAAAGATTTGATTTTATTCTGAAAATTCACAGGTTTTTGGTTTGTGTAAGATACTTTTTTAAACTGGGCCGTATCAATGCATCACACTTCGGATGGAATGGTGTGTTTGCTACACATCATTCGTAATTATTCTCATTCAAAATAGCGACGTACAACAGACGGAAATAATTTATTTTGATTATTTAAGTACTCAAATCCAACAAAACAATTACTTAGTACGATGTTCTGTAAAATTGTTTCGTCTTCCATACAATTTTACATTCACGACCATAGAGCACGAATGGTTTAAACCTTTCTCATGGCGAGCTCTTGAAATGACGTGAATATATAACTGGAAGAAATTATCAATTAAACAATTATGCTGTCCGAATGGAATCTCGTGTAATGATAGTGGTCTCGGCAATAACTCAGGCGCATCTGTTCTACGGCTGTTTGGCGTAGCACGATATGCGCCTGCGCAAATCGGACATCACGTGGTATCGCCAGGCTTCACTAGAGAAATCCATGTAATTTTGAATATTCTATAAAACAAAAAATATTTCGACGTTATTTTAATCTATTCGGTTTTTTATTCATGATTTGTTTGCACTTTATGACTGATGGTAGGCAACGATGCGATCTACGACAAAGCGCGCTTATTTCGAAGTAATCAATAATAATTTACAGGAAATAGTGTGTTACTAACGAACAGGTGTTTCGAATAAATTCTAAAATAACTGAGGCTCTTATTTAGTAGGTTTGAGTTGTTAATCTTTTTATATTTTATTAAATTAAATTCATAAATAAGATTTTCCACTAATTCCTTAATGTTTACTATTATAAAAAAATATAACAAAATTTAGAAAAAAAGAGGAATAGATATTATAAACTTAACAGAGAAAAACTGGGCACGCGTATTAAACTCAGTGATTACTCTAACGATCAAGGTGATATAGTAAGTAATTTAATAACAGTAGAAAATCTATTAAGTACTATGACAATAAGTACTCAGATAATGTATCTGCGAAAAACACCTTGACACTGATACGAACCTCGCGAAAAATCGTTTAATGAAGGTAAGTTTATTTATACTTCCATGCTTGATCGTGTGTTCAGGCATAATGAAGTATTGGAAAATCATAAAATATGTCTATCATTAAAGCATAAAATGAAACGACAACGCCTGGAGCGCTGCCATACGTGCTCCACACACGTAGATACTCCGAGCACTCAGTATCTCAGAAATACCTACCTCTATAAAACAACAAAACTGCTGTTTATCGACTATTTTCTAATTTTAATAATTTTACGTAATGTGCAACATTATAGTACGTTGTAAATGAAACGTGTGTCGTATATACGCACTAGATACGGGAACTTAGAGCTTGTAGCTAAAAGACATGATATAGGATCCTAAGAGCTAATCAATGTTGCTTATACGTCCGAGTACTCGGAATCGAGTCGCGCGAGACGTTGACTAATATCGATTATAGCATTTACATCGATAAAGCTTCCTGCATCGTGCACTCACATCGTATAATAATAATCTTTGACAATTTCGTATGGAAATTCTGGAACGGTTAGTGTACGATTCTTAGAAATTCGTACAGTTTTTAAATAAAGCGCTTGGAACATTAATTAATAACGGAGATTCTTCATAGCAATCTTCAGTAAGAAACTTAATTTCGCATGCAACTATGTACAAGCAAGGACTTTTTATAAGATCGCTGGGAGTTTGTCGACTAGCTGGGCTTTAATTTTATCAGTATTAATTTCGGAGAAAATTAGCGTCATTTACTAACGGAACACGTCCTTTTTTATATTTAACTTGCAGTTTATCTTATCTGAAATCATCATTATAATACGACCGTGATCTATCTTTGATCATAGATCTCATGTGACATCCTGTGAGTGGAATCTGTTGATATTTCATTGCAAATATCATCCGCCTGTTAATTACTGTCATCATCTTATTACGACTGAGAAAATCTTAGAAAACCTCTACCTGTGAAATATTCTTAAAAATCTTTACACATTATGACATTACTCTAGAGTCACTACATTAAAACGAAAAGGGCTTACTAAACTCAGTTATAATTATTTATTTAATGATCGATACTAAGGTAGACAGACTATGCCTCAATTTTATATCATAATTGCAGTTTTATTTCAGTAATTATCGGTTACCAGGAGTAGTTACGTCCAACCAATAATAATATGTATAAACAAGTCCGTTATATCTCGAAAAGCTAAAGAAACGTTAACAAAGTAACGATAAATTGCTGCTGTAAGATTTTGAAATGTTTTGTCGTACATACCTTTCTCGTAGCTGATCTGCCTCTCCTGCTGCCGGGCGTTGTCCGCAGCGACTTTCAGCAGTCCCTGGATGTTTCTGAGCAGTGTCTCGGTGGAAGAGACCAGGGTGTCTGCTGTGGGGTCGACGGGCACGGAGGGAGGGGTGCCGGTGGGAGCCGCGTAGCTCACGGCGGCTGGTGACGACGACGCTGGCAGTTCGCGCTCACCGTCGCTGAGGTCACCACCTGCGATACAATCGATGGTGTTAAGTATGCGATGTTTTACGTTAAGACTGATTTTCATATATATTTTTGAAGGAAATGCTATAAAATCTTCATGATTTAGGTAAAACGAAATAAAAGTTTGAGATCGCGTCCTTACTCATGACGAAAAAGTTCTAGTATCTTTTTACATAGCCTGAGTATGAAAGAGTGCAGTAGAGCCATAATAAGGTATATAATGGAACACACTTTCTTGTTATAATAGTGTTTTATAACAAGAAGTTTCTCTTCAATTCTATAATCATGTCAGCAATGTAAATGTATTTCAATGGGCAACATATAGGCCGTGCATTATTTTTGCATGCACTGTAGGTTTTTTCTAACATATTTGTTTAATCTGTCGCTTTAGGAATCAAGCAGACTAACTACCTATTAACATTTTCTCAAGCTTACCATGGAGCACTTACTTACTTAGTCTTTTCATACATTGCTTTGCAATAAAACAATTTTATAGGTTTTATTGCAAAGCAATAAAACAATAAAATACGAAATATAGGCTTGTCTAAAATGGAACTCGTTTACGTATAAGAAACTAATTCACTCTAAATTTGAAGAGACCGTGTCCATTTGAAAATACACACTCAGGGAGCACATTGAATTTCTTAGCTGTACGTACACTTACATCTAACTGGATTAATAGAACATAACTTTGCTTACATAGTATTGGTGGTTTGCGTTTTTGTTCAACGTAAAATAACCTCAGAGCGTATGAAATGTACCAAGCATCGTCAAAAGCTTTAATAGAATATGCGGCAAAGCAACTAGCGCTGAAACTTTTCTAATTACATAGGTGAGTGTGTCGGGGACTTGCCGCGACTCGATGCTGACGTTTTGTTCGTTTTAAATTGAATCGGTTTAAACATTATTGCATTGTGTCTTTTGACTCAGTTGCTAGTTGGCAGAGAGGGTTTGATTGAACCCAGGACAAATATTCGTGTAATGAATATTAATGTCTGCGTTTTCTTATCCTATTCATACGATTAGCCCATTTTTCATCGTTATTACGTAATATAATAAATATCAAAGTTTGGATGTTTGTTGCTCAATTACAACGGCTGAAGTCTGGATTACATAGGCTACCTTTGTAAACTTTTTATAAAGGAAAAATTAGGAAAACGGGAATTACGTGGGTAATTACGCTGCTAGTGTAATTATACACGTACGTTACTAAAAATATATAATTTATGTGTCTGGGTGTTTCTATGTATATTAAGTATGTATTTAAAACTATATAAGTATTATATCAGCTATCTGGCTGCCATCACACAAGCTTTGCTTAGTTTGGGGTCAGATGGTGTTGTGTGTGATTGTCCACCAATATTTATTATTATTATTTATATGTGAATTATATCCATATTATAATTGTGACTTCCATAATAATTATACCATTGCTTAGTTTGAGGATAGATGGCGATGTATGAAAAAGTATCAATTAATATTTTATATATAAGAAAGAAAAAGATGCAAAAGTAGGTACATTTCTAATGTTCATAATTCTGTTTAAAACCCAGGCTTTAATTGCGAGAGCTTTTTAAAGTAGGGTTGACTATTCCGTGGGAAATGTACAAATCAAATCGTACCAAAAAAGTATACTTACAAGTTAAAATTGACACGCTACCAAGTTTCCTAATTCAAATATTTTATCTGTGCTAGACGAACTGAATGGGACAGAAAACATTATTTTTCACTATTTCAGGGTTAACTATAGTTTACGAACAATGTAGAACGCATCCGTTTTGGCTAGGTCCTACCTACAACCTTTATGCGTTAATTTTCCACGTTGCGTTGGTATGTAATAGACAGAAATACTTATTATTGAGAAGGACAGGCAGTAACAAAAAGTTTTATTTCTACATTTATAATATGAGGGATGGCACGAGCAAGACATTTGCTTGACCGTAAGCAACAGGCCTTCAAATAACAGCGCCATGCCACGTATTGGAAGACAAAAAGTAGCTTTGTATTGCGCTGATCACACAAACATTTGAGATATTTTCTCTTAGTTGTTTGCTCTGTAATTTTTCTAGAAACATTGGCCTTCAAACCGGATCACAATTATTATGTTTGTACTTTACTGCTTGACGACATACAGTTGTGGTACTTCCCCCAAATGGACTGCGAAGAAGTTAAGTTGTTAGTATATTAGTATTTAGTCACAACATATTAATACTAACTCTGAATATTTAGGTTGTGGCGAAGTAAGCACATAGTGAGTTTTTATTTGAGTATTAATTTTATGAACAGTTCCACATTTGGCTGATATGTATCTGATTAATAAAAGATTTAATACTCACTCATGACAAAGCAATTTATAAAAGTCATCGATAGTTATTCGATTATTTGTTAAAATGTTTCGCTATAAGTTATTAGCGATTAATTTCAATACTCGATGAGAGCCTTTAAAGGTATGGTATAAGAGCAAAAGGCTAAAGCATGCTATACCGACAAACAACGATATTCGAGAATCGCGTGTGTTTATCATTCGAGTTGCAATTATTGCGAGTCGAACATCGATATCGCGTGGTGATCTGCGATGTTCAGTTGTGTGGTAGTATTCATTATTCGGAGTTTCGTTTTGTTTCTTATCTCAAAATTATTCATAATCGCATCTTTATTATTTACCTATATGTATCTTTTACATGACAATATCACCTTATTTTTGCAATGACATTAAATTTGTCATCGAAATACCACAAAATGACGTTCAAGTTATAATTATCGCCTTTATTTGGGGGTTTGAAAGACCTATGGCTGATCTAATCGAAGATTTATTGTTTTTGACTACAAATTTACCCTCCAAACGCTGCACAATACAAAAAAAAACATAATGTATAGGTTGTTTTGTTTGATTGATTTATTATTAATTAGGAAAATGTATATATATATTTGTATATTATTTTACTAAGTGTTCTTCGATTTAAAGTTGTTAATGGCGTTATGAATAAGGACATGCGGAAAGAATACGACACGATCCGACATCGAATGGGCAGGCTTTGGCCAATGTGTAAACATATTTCGCTATTTCTCAGTTACATTCTATTTGTTTCGCCTATTCTTGTACTCGAATATATTTCGAATCGTTTAATTTCATAATTAGCTTCTTGGCATTACGTATGAACGTGTTACGATGGAAAATCTCTTCTCATTCGATCTCGGTAATTATCATTAAAATTTATACGCCAATAAAAATAGTTAACAGCACTCATCGATGTTAAACGTGATAAAACACTTAAATTAACATTGTATTATTTTGAAAACTGAAGGTATAATTACAATAATGTGCGTCTTGTGTCAATAACGGACCTCACACAAAAAAGAAAGTGTTTCGATTGGCGTCTCTCACGGCCTAAAATAATCTATCGATACATTTAATTTAACTGACAAGATAGTGACCGCTCATCAAATAATGAAGACAACATCGTTTCGTCATTGTCGATGCTCACGATAGCACTCTCGCGTTGTCACAACACCATCTCCCTAATAAGGCCAATTAACAGGACCCTACAATACTACACCGCACGAATATCAACTCTAAATCTAATGCCAAGGATGTACAATCACTTGACTTCTTCGACCGACGAATCTAAAACATTTGACTGATCGAAATAAAGAGTTAAATTCGAATGGACAAAGATCAAAGTTGAACGACATGAACATTTAAAAAGTACATTATAATGAGACGGGGCCAATCGTGATGCGCGTGAATTACGAATCGACAGAATTAATATAAAATATTATGAGTGATCACGAAACAAAAGTGGATGTACATACTTTCAAGGATGGATTTATAATGTTATTGGAGTTATTCGATCGGTTCGTCATCGGTCTATTGTTTGCACAATTTCCTGGGGCTCATCCCGGAGCCGTGGCCAAGCGTTTCCTATAAATCGTAGTTATCCGTTCCCACGCTCAGTGAACATTTAGTGTGTAGCTTTCAATAACTATCTACAATACACAATCCTCATTGTTTCACTTAATTTAGCTATTGTATGCTTCATGTATTTACATCTATGCATAAATGTTTTGATTTCAAACGTCCCCGTCGTCCATACTTTGAAAACCTGATTATGTTTTATTAGCAAAGTTCAGTAAAAACTAAATGGCATTATGTCAATTCTTACACCATCATTTTTTTGCTTTAGTTTTTTTGCGAGCAGACAGTCGATGAAAGAATATTCAATTCGTCAGACCATCAATGATTTGATAATTTCCACATTCATGTTTCGAAGTCTATAACAAAACTAGTTAATCTAATAACTAGTTTGAATTTTGATTGATGATGCGGCCGTCTACATACCTAGTACTAAATTGATTAAAATATTAAATACAGCAATAAAATTATCGACAAAAAGCTAAAGATAAAATGAATCTCACTATGTCGTAGGAGAAATTGTCATGCCATCCATCACTGGTGTTAATAGAGTTAATAGTTTATGATCTTTAGTAATAACGTTTGCTTCATAACTGTCCATGTACACATAAGTGAGTATTGATGTATTTTCAAGAGACTTTAATGAAATACAATTTATCTGGTGAGTCATTGTGTCATAGTCTCGTTTCAATTTGTTTATGTCTTTGGATATCGTAAAGATTCGTACACAAAATCCAAACATGTGTTAATGCTGTACATAGGGGTCAATCACTACCAATACTGTATTAAAATAATACAGAAACTATTACGAAGAAACACGACAAACATGCTGTCTAGACATCATTGATAAAAGCGTAGGAACGCGACGTATGATCACTCACTAATCGTTCAGGATGCAGAGCCGTACTCCTTGAGTCTTGCTTATTTTTTCCAAGATTTATATGTATGGGAAGTCTATGCGTATGAGTAAGAGTATGTTTCATATTACTCAGTTTATCATAATATAATTAGTACCGATTGAACATGGAGTCGATTTTACGCTTCAATCAGTTGGGTCTAGAATAAAAATAAGCGCGGTTATTGCTGATAATTTCCGAACTATGAATGCTTGGGTTCCAGGGTTATTACTGGGTAATTTCGCCGTGCATTACAAGCTCAGTATATTGCGAGTACCGGGTTGATACTGCCCCGTGTTAATGCAACACGGACACTTTCTTGTCATGCGCCGCCAAGATTGCATCGAACAACAACCCTTTTCTCATTTATTGCAAAACATAATATGTAATTAAACTAATTTCGGCCAAAACGAGTCGATATGGCTCATATCGACTCGTTTGATACAACACTAGACAAATTTATGGTGTCAGATTAGCAGATTATCATCCCATTGTTTTTGTTTCATGAAATAAAAAAAAAACATGACATTATTTTCTTTCTATACTTCTTTTAGATTTTCTACGTGTTCCACCAAAAACCGCAAAATAGCTTCACATGGTTCTCATATACTTTAGGTAGCAAAATGAACCAAAATATTAAATTAAAAACTTACCGAACTAGTCTAGTCTGTGGTACTTATATATACTTTGCCTGAGTGGGGGTTTCCCGATGGCTACAATCTTGGTGTCTTCAATCGAGAGTGAATCGGTTTCTTCTAGGTAAGTACGATCCGTCGTAGATAGCATCGTCGCTTGGGATATAGGCGAAATGGTGGTCAAGTGTAAAACTTTTTTAAGAAATAAGTAACATTCTAACCGTCATCCTCATCTTTAATATTGTGCTCCTCCTGATCAGACATGGCCGCGTCGCTCTCGTCGGAGTGCGAGCGCGGCGAGGCAGCAGCCGTGGCGGCGGAGGGCAGGCGCGGCGGCTGCGGCGTCCGACGCGAAGCCGCGGAGCTCCGGCCGCTAGCGGAGCCCTCGCCCCGGTCGCCCCGGTCCCCCCGCTCGCCCCGCTCCCCCCGCTCGCGATCCCCAGACCCTGACTTCGACAGGTTCAGCACCGGACTGTGCCCGGGAGACGACCCTGTGGAAGAAGATGCGAAAGCTGTGGAAAAAGAAGGTTATAGATTTCAAGCTCGAAGATGGGAAAATATAAAACATGTCAACTAGACGGTCCTATCATTATTATTTTGTACTAATGTTGTTTGGTTTGGTGTCAACAATAAAGAATTTTCATTCATTCGTTCAAATTGTTTGTTTGGTCGTACATACATATTTAGCGGTTGTTAGGTACAACTGGGTTAAGAGGAGTTTTGATTGAACCTCAGAAATTTTGGCAAACGACATTCACACTCCCTTAACAAATGAATGTTCTTATTTTTGTTATATTCATATATCCGCATTAAAGTCCAAATCTTGACTACCACTTTCGATTATAACTATGTGTACCACACAGTTATAACGATAATAAAAAAGGCAGTTGAGAACCTGCTATAGCACGGTACATAGAATACCCCGGAAGGGACAAAAAAACTTAAGTAAAATGACTTCCAAAACACAAACACACTCGAAACTAACGGCATCAATTTAACAGACACATCAAAAACAGTAATTAAAAATGACTCCTGCACAAAAAGCTACAAACCAACCGAGTTGGTTTAACAGGTTATGTAGTCAATATTTAGCTACCCGAGCTATGCAAACTGACCTGCTCAATATGCCAACATAACTTTAATTAAACTCACCATTATGTGAACCATCACGGGCTTTATCCATCGCCATAACTCGATCCATATCGCCTCGTTCGTCACGCAATCTGCAACAATGATATACACCACAATTAAAAACGTACTCGAGTAGCGGGTATCGAGTGATGAGCAGATCTTGTTATGAATATTAAAGTCGAACTGTCTGCAATCGGACACGCTACCTCACAAATGAATGCGGACAAAGCTACTGACAAACAGTTTTATCATTTGAAACCATAAAGTATGCTTCCTACTGCGCTGTGGAGCTACTACAAAGGCAAAAGTATAATATTATAGAACCCCGCTGGGTTTCTTTGTGAGCGGATGAAGACGGTGTATGTAATCATTTTGTATGCCGATATCTCATACAGCTACCCTAATTCCGCGGCCGGTTTTTGATTGTGAATTATTGAGCTTTTGATGCTTCCGTTTCGATTCAATTTTTATTAATGTTTGCTTATTTGTTTCATTGGAAACTTTTGTTGAATTTAGATTTTTTTTTTTTGAGAGGTTGAAGTATTCGAATGTTTTAAGTTATCAGGTTTAAGAGTAACCAAAAGGGATGCGGCATACTCATAATGATTATTTATTAGTAAAAAACAATTTGATCTGCAAAACGAAAACACTTCAATTTCAAAATTTTGCTAAAATCACTAATATAAAAAAATATAACTAAAATAACTACCTAATGTTTTATTGATGCAAATATATTTTTTGTTGCTATTACAAGAACCGCTCAACCGATATTGATAAAACGTATAAGGGATGAATCGGCGAGTATCCACCCACCACCACCACCCTTTCGAATAAAAAAAGAGTTATTTAAATTGGTTCGGATATACTTACTCGAGAAATCGGGGAGGATGGGTAAGTACGTAAAAAATTAGGTTATCGAATCGAAAGCCTCCACTTTATTTGAAGTCGGTTTAAAAAGAAACAACTCCTAAAATTCTTATAATAAAACCACAGATATTACTGGACGGTGAAAAATGAATTCGTTGTCGGAACCAATTTTCGCTCATTTCAAAGGGGCTAATGCTACAATTTTTGCCCAGTAATGCCTTCTGAACATTTGAATATAAATGACGTCTGAAAGTGAAATGTAACATACATAATAAGTGGCTGTTTTAAGCCTTCGCGAAACCCTTTTGTGGATTATAGAGTTGCGAAAATGTGGATCTGAGCAAAAAGAAAAGTGCTCGTTGAAATCGTATTAAAACATTGAAATAAGAATTTACAAAGTATAGAGAAATTACAGCAAACGTTAAAATCTACAATTAGTTTGTTAACTTTAGTTTTGCTAAATATCTCTCAGATCAAACACAGGTAATCTCTCATAGTTTGGGGCTCGCCAATGAATTTCAGTTTTTTAAAACTTTTTTAAAATTACACCTTTTGTTGTACCTACAACTTATTTTTTTAGTATGTCTAGCCACTTTCTCATATCTGAATGAAAAATTAAAACTTGGTATTTTGTTGTTTTTGAAATAACAGGTTAAGCGACGATAACTGAATATTCACTAGATTATCTCAGTGATTAATTGGTATGCAATTAATAAATGTTAGAGTAACTCCAATATCCAGACATAAGGTAGAGTGACAAGCCAATTGCAAAGTTTTTCCTACTTCTTTGATCTTTGAAATGTGTTAGACAATATAACGCGTCTACGAGTTTCGTAGCTCTACGATCCAACCCTCGAAATGGAGTCGTTTGGTACTTTACTGACGAGTCACGGAGCTCCGTTTGAATTTAATATATTTTTCATTTCCGACACAATTAATATGTTAATATCTATGTACTTTGAAAAAAAAAACTGAATTTGTGGCGTAAAACTTATTTCGAAAACAAGAAAAAGTTTAATGTCAGCATTTTTATTTACCTCTATAGTGTTGGAAACTTTAAAAAGCAACAAGTCAGTTAATGTCACGAATTTCTATTCTATTTTCTAATGCTAATTTCATTTCATAAATCATCATTATCGTCTACATTCTCTGTTATTCTAACAATGGGTTCAGGTTTTTTTAAATTCTGCCTAAATTCTATAAACTCCCGCTTTTGTTCCTACACGGGATCTTGATACATACTCTTGATCTTGATTTGATTATTAGAATTAGTTACTACACAAACAACAATACAGTTAATAATAGAGAAGGTAGGTAGGTACTCGTTTCACAATCAAATACAAAGATGAAGCAAAAGAAAACAAACTGGATCAAGTTTTTGTCAATTAAAAATTTCTAACGAGGTCCTCATATCGGAAACTAACAAAAGATAAAACGACCCATCATCAACACAAGATCGGACAAAAGATAGCGTTCAAATCAATAAAATAATAAATTATTTCCACTTCCTCTATTTTATTTTTATAAATGTGTTAGTTTGATTGATGATTTCACTTCATGGTTTATTATAATAAGCTTTGAACTATTCCACCTTTAGCTGAGAACTTCTTTTGATAGTTTATTAAAGGTTATGTCATAATGTTGGTATAGGTATTTATGAGTAGTTAAGTAATTGAGTCATTAATTTCGTAATGAAATGGAAATAATATAAATTAATTTTATTCATCTATGATTCTAGATTTTACACGCAGTAGTGTAGCTCTTAACTCTAATTTAAAAACAAGGCAATGTTCATATCACTACTAAGTTCGCATTAGAAGTACGTTTTAATAATGTTATCAGCATTATCTGATGATAGCACGTACTGGCCGAAAACATTGTAGACAATGTTCCACACAAAATGGCCGCTTTGAACTGAGCCCAAGAATGATTGGATGATACTCAGATGATAATATAACAGTCATTATGTTGCACCGGACACGACAGCGAGGTAACGAACTCACATGAAGGTTAACGTAGTTATAACGTTAACCATTGCCATTACAGAATGGGTGGTGGCCTAAACAGATATTCCGGGGCTGCGAGCGCGGACAATGCGTCGCAATCTACCACCGAAGCCAGCGTTGATTAGCTAATACTGAACCGTTCACATAACCTAATGCCTGACCGGCGTCCCGCACACACCGCTCGAACCGTTCTTGTATGCATAATCTGATTAGCCTAAGTATTAAACAAAGCTTTTGGTAACACTGCTGTCAATTTACATAACCTCTCCGAAACTGCACTGTTGATTGAAGCCCACTAAATGCAAAATCCGTTTAACGAAATCTATAATTAAGTTAATAGTAAACGTACAGGATTTGCATTCTACAGAATCGATTAAGAAAATCGAATCCCTCGGGAGCGTCACTCCGTAAAACATTTGCTTGACACCCAAATCAAAAATCGTTTTAGCCCACCCTCGCGGGGGAGGTCGGAGCGTCGACGCCTCAACATTTATTATTTCAGACATATCACTCACATGCAAAACAAACTCGGTCCGATCCATCACGAAGTTTCCTCTCTCCCTAGACGAGTGGTAACACAAATCGAGTGTGTAAGTATCGCGGTCTGAGGAAACGGCTGAGCGTTTGCGGTTTCCAGTCATTCAATGCAATGCTCTGTGATTTACCGAATGAATGTTACACGTTTTAGCGAATACATTATTCCGTAAATAGACACTTAATTCTAAAAGAGATGTTGTGGATTTATTTTTGTGGATTCTTAAATTTGTATTCGGTTTGCAATAACGAAGAATGTACGTACTATGTTAACGGATTAAAATCTGGTTAAGAAATCAAAGATGCGAAAAACTCAGAAATTTTGATTAAATAACAAACAACGAACAAAGAAAGAAAAGCGTACAATCTTGAGAGAGTAAATAAGCTTGTTCATCCAGAAGAAATGAGCATTGTAACCCCCCAAACAGTCAACAAAGCTTCGAAGAAAATCGAGCGAAAAAAGGCTAAAAACACCTTAGGGGTTTACTAATCGAATAAAAAATATCAGCGACCGATGGCAATGTGTGGGGGAGGAATGGAATAAATTATAAAGAAAATACAAGTAAAGGGGCCGATGTTATGAGCAAAAAGTTAGACTTTGAGGCGTATGCAGATAACGTGATGTTTTGTTGGAATGCTGTGGCAATAACTGCGCCGTACGGTGAGATTACGGAATCCATCATGCGGAAAGAAAATAAGGATACAAATAAAGAGTGGATTTTTTTTATCGTGTAAAGTAAAAACTTTAAGAGAGAAACATTTTATATATCGTACAAATTTTTGCATAAGATAAATAAATTATTGTCGTACCCAATTAAGAAAAATAATCAGAGAATATGTAAGTGCATAAGTTCTCACACAGTTGAAAAACACGACTTCATTACAATTGCACTAAAAGTTCAGTCAAAACTTAGGTACGGTCGTACTTTATTTTACCTGGATTAGTTTTGAATTAGTTTTACCGATTCGCGTTTACTCGAATAATTTTCAACTTTTTGTAAGCCAGAACAAAATATTAGAATATAATTAAATTAATGTGTTTTATTCTTTTTTATTGTGTAGTAAACCAGAAGCAATAGAAAAACAAAGTTAATAGACCAATCAATGTTTAAAAAACAGGCATTTAGGGCGGGGACAGCGAAATGCCGGAACAATAGGAAAGAAGTAACATGATGACTTGTCGTGGCCGCACCCTCGGCATAAACGTCACGATGTCATTTGTAAAAATTGCGGTCTTCCGAACTTCTCCAATTTAAGAACAAAAGCTGCATGGAGATATCAAAATTTAAATTATGGTAGTCTATTTACCAAGACTTTTGTTCTGAAATTTCTGGGCACAATGCCATAGTTCACAATTCGTTGCTTATTAAAGTTTTTTAACTTTCTGCTCCGGTTCCATAATGAAAATCAGCGCCCCGCGGTTTTACCCGCGTAAATCCCGTTCCCGATATTTTCCCGGAATAAAATGTAGTCTACGTGTTCTTCCAGACTATAATCTGAGTTTCAAATTTCAGCTCAATCCATTCATACATACTACGTGATTGAGCAACAAATATTCAAATATAACATTTTTGTTCAGTTGAGTGTTTGAGTTAACGTAGGTTGTTGATACAAAGCGGTAGGTATTTATTTTTAAAGCATAAAGTGTAACATTTTTTTTTTCTCATATTAAATAATAGTTAACTCCCAGCCTTGAAAAGAACAAAAATATATAAACTATTCTTAAAAAAAAACAACTAAAAATGTCTACGTTATAATCAGTCGCCACTCTATGGTTTTCGTATTCTGCTGCGGAAATGTCTTACCAAAATAAGCAAATTCGGGGGCGACGAAAAGAAATGGCAGAGAACAGTGGGACCACTGCGGGGGAAACCGGAGACAGTTATTTAAATTTGAATAATATAATATGGAAAAAATTACATCACTTAATACCGTAATAAAAGTGTACTAAGCGACTGGGGCATTACGCTTGCCAAATGCAAAGAGGGACACGCAAATCTGCCAAGGGACGTGAAATGAAAATATAAAATGTGTTTGGAACAAAATAAAATATGTCTTCGGGAGCTCGAGACCTCATTACGATATTACGAATACGTGAGAAGATTTAAGGTGTCGCTGGAAAAGCCGCTAAGATAGACGATGTTTTAAGACGTAACATTTACGTGAGCGATAAAAATTTGTATCGACAAAAACATTAAACATAGAAAGGCTATAAACAGCTCATTTGTAGTAATTTAATTGAATACATTAACGCATAGACACGCAATGGTTGTACAAGTTAATTGATTAGAGAGACAACAAGTACGGGAGGTGCACGAGTTTATGTAAAGCAGCCGGATATCAAGAAATAACGTAGAATTTGTAGTATCCCGGCGCTCCGAGGCGGAACAAGCGATCGGTTCCGAGTTGCAGAGGTTATTAGGATTTAAGCGCTACCACGTCGCGTCTCGCCCATGTCGGATAATTATGCAAAATTGCTTCTACCATTCGGAGACCCCGGCTTTTTACGGGCATTACCATTACGCGTAATGGGAATGCGTTTTGATAATGTCGAATTTCATTGCGAGATTAGAAACGCGACTCGCTTATTGGACCGTTATACTGTTTTTTGTCAATTTGCATTCTATTAAGGTAAATTTGTGACATCGTTTTCTCAGTGTGATTCGGAATTTGTGTTCAGGGGAAAGTGTCTAGTGAAATTACTTGTCAAAAAGAGATTGATAATTTCACGTCTCCTAGTCACGAACGTAGTGCTCGGAAGGATTTATTTATTTCATAATGAGCACACAAAACAGAATGTAATAACCACTTATTATAACTAAGAGTATATAAAACTGCATTATATACATTACACAACTATGTAGGTATGACTAAAAGCTATTAAAATACAGCCGTTTTATTATAAACTTAGGATTAATACCTACACAAATAAAAGTGACCCAATAGTTTTGAGTTTGAAAACAATTAATAAATTAATAGTTAATAGTAGTTAATAAACATAAATAAGTATCCACATTTCAAATCCAAGATAAATATCTCTGCAAATAACTGGTTATTTAAAATGTTAACGAACATTATTAACTAAATATTTTTGAATTTAGTAAATACAAGTGACAGAAACCGACCCGCACTTGACCAGAGTGGTGTAGGCTTGAATCTCTTTATGAGAGAACCCCCCAAGTCCTAGCAACGGGATTATAAAGTGATCTGTTTATGAGTGAATTAAAATGGTAAAATAGCGTTTAAATCTGTAAAATGAACTAGCACATTTCAGAAAAAAAAAATGTAAATGAAATGTTTAAGGGATATATACTTATCCTACACGGGCAATTGAGATACAGCCCATAACATAAATAAGGCTTCGGTGGTTATATATGGTGTAACCACAGAACGATGCATTCCTACGCTTTGCCTTCCCTGCTGTTTAAATACTGGTCGGTAGTACAGAGCGGAATAGACTTTATTTCAGATACCAGTTCAGATTGTATATGGCGTTATTTTGTGGCGTTATAGCGTTACTTTTTTCACGAAATTCATTCTCATTTCTTAAAATAAACTCAGGAACAACGTTGCTAAATTTTATCAGTTATTTCAAATATTATATATCTCATACATTTGATTAATCCAAGATTGAACACCTCTGTGTCAGATTTTATTCGAACCCATAGAGCTGTTAGAACAGGAATTAGTGACCAATAACCCGATATCTGTGCCAATAACGAACCATTAAAGATCTTATAGGTACATATTGTGATTGAATTTACACTATGATAACAAATATAATCGCCTTCGGTGGTTCAGAATAGGACGTGAAAATACTCGTATCACCACCGCATCAAATCAGATATAAAAGTTAACTATATTGACTATTCTTTGGTGGATTATACTGCTCGTACTGAAGTAATTTAAATTGGTAGACAGGTGGAATTAATCTTCAATAAACTCGTTGAGAGTGAAGGATCAAATCATTGATCGTATGGCTGGTAATGATCGAGATCGGAGCAATCGCTCGCCTCGACCGCAACATGTATCGAACGAGACGATAATGGCAGACGTTGCCAACGACGCAATCCTTTTATTATCTGCGGTGACAACATTACTAAACTACATATCACTGGTGGTTACATAAGCCATCTTTGCTCAGTGCAAAAAATATAAAACATACTGACAAAGACTTTAACTTGAAACTTGAAGTGTTTAATTAAAAGTGATCAAGACAAATAGATAAAAATATCTATAGATTTAAACTCCTGTCTCATTACAGATATTATCTGACGTACAAACTCGGTATCTGTACCGATTTATCTCCAACTAGAGTTGGACAATGTGCCACATCGATCATAGTTTTGTCCACTTCATTGATAATGGTAACAACTCTCAATGGCGAGATAAACTTTTGAGTGAGAGTCCGAGGAACAAAGTAATGAATCAAATCCAATGCGAGTTTTAATAATTACTATTTTATATCTAAAATTTTATTCTCTTTCATTACATAAGACTTAAGATATTTAAAAGGTTTTATGAAGATTCTGTAAACTTATACGAAACAAAAGTTTAAAAAAACTGGAGCTATAAAATTGGTAGTTATCAATTCTATTAAAAAATTTCAGCACACAGGTAACAAAATTAGGTGGAAAATTATCAATAAAACAATAATAAATAAATTACAATCTATAATACATTATCTTGACCGTGAATGAAGTAAATTGAACCCGAGAACAAGAAAAATGAGATTTCCATCAGGTATCGCTTCTGAATTGGATAAGTTGACATTGAGCAATAGACTAACATTCATCTATCTTGAAATTTAATACAAAGGTATCTATGTTGAAGACATATTTACTGTCTATATATCGTGAAAAATAAGATTTATTATTATTCTATTACAAATTACTTCTACCTACAACGGAATCACGGAAAACTAAGCATCCACTGGGTAGATTAGCATCTAAGTAGGTAGGTAGCTACATGTAAGCATGAACTAAGATAAAATCAACTTTCGCTTATTGAAACCGAAGGTTTCTGCAAGGTAATATATTTACCATGATCGGCATGATCTATTGCAGTAAGCAACTACAAGACGTTATAATTAGAAAAATTGTATCAAATGTGTTTTCTAATTAAGCTAACAAGCGCAACGAAGCTTAATCAGCGTGGTAGTCTGATTTAAAGATTAGCTGCCTACACAAAACATGAAAGAATTTTACTTACCACTTATGAAATGATAATTATTTTTAATTAGGCTTTTACCCATTGATACTTTCATCCCTAATACTATTGTTACGTCCAGGATTTAAAATTTTCCGTTATAACATCCTTTTGTGAGATCAAAAAATACACAGCATTTATTAGATTTTGTTTTTATGAAGAAGTTACTGCAAGTAGGAGCAACGCCACCTCAGACGGTGCCATCACCTGAATAACCTGACCTTCCCGAAGGAGGTATCCTGCGACCCTAGCGGGGGGGTGTTAGTTTTATTATATTAATTGTTTTATAGATTGTAACACTAGTTTCTACTATTTTACTTCTCCTGCATAATATAAATGTTTCTTTTCGGGTGTGTAGGTACAATAAAAAATCTATCTATTTCTCAATATCCTCAACAAATGTGCAGTAAAATTACATAGTTACGTACGTACACAACATAATTATGTACATACGTATGTAGGTTCCTAAATACAGCGGTGTCGGTACCGGTTAGAGTGTCGCAAGTTGAATTGTATTTCCTCATCTCAAAAAATGCTCAATGCGCCTAAATATACAAACAAAATAATAAAAGTTCTAAATTAATAAGGTTGTCATAATTATATAAAAAACAATGCTTGCCATTCGATCTTCTTTTGACAGTCCACGTATTAAATATAACAGACACATCAAAACAAAAGTCTGTACCTGGACGTCTGTTCAAATGGCCATTAAAAATAATATCGTCGAAAACAAATTCGACGAAATGTGTTAATCGAACGTTTCAAAATAACGTGTAAACAGACAATTAACGCAACAGATCCAAACACGTCATAATCGTATCGAGTACGAGCGCATACGTCACGTATTGAAACGGGGAGTTTGGCAGAAAGTAAACAGAAAATATAATTTAGAAGCAATTTGCCGGGGATATGTCCGCAATCAAATTGTCTCGTTAATACCACGGTGCTATCAAAACATTTGATTTGTGGCCGCTGGTGGGGCCGCGGTTATTTAGCCGCTTCGTGCTGGTTAACTTCGTTGGATGACCCCCGCTTGTCATCGACGATTATTGTTTATTATTCCTGACAAATGTCTCGTAATTTCGATATTTGAATTTCAATTTTACGATTAACAATTTGCCATTTTGACGGGCATTAAATCACACTAATTATAAACAGGCGAAAGCATTTGTGGATTCGTAAGAAGTACGAGTATGTTTGGTACCGCGTATCTTTGTAATAGCTCAACGGATTTCAATGAAATTAAATAACTAGTAAGTAAATTATTTTGATGAAATCATAGGTTATCTTTTATTCCGTTAGAGTAAGGTTTATAAATCACAGCTCACACGCCTGGCAATGTTAAATAGGTAGCTAAAAATTTATTTTTATTTCATTTCAGTGTAAAAAATCAATACAATTATTTATAAACTAATTACTTGTGACCCATGTGTTTACCTCATATTTGGTAGGAATAAACTATGGACTGGCCTTGTGGCTTAGTGGGTAGTAACTCTGCCTGCGAAGCCGAAGGTCGTGGGTTCGATCCCCACCCAGTACCTACAAATATTTGTGTGATAGATTCAAATGTTTGTACTGTGTCTGGGTGTTTCTATGTATGATAAGTATGTAAACAACTATATTACAACTATATCAGTATTAAATCAGCTATCTGACCGCCATTTTACAAGGTTTGTTTAGTTTGGGGTCAGGTGGTGTTGTGTGTGAATTGTCCACCAATATTATTTATTTATTATTTATATTTACTATTTATTATTCCTAGGAATTGGTGATCAAAAATAGTCTGTACATTTTAATTCAATCAGTTTAACGACTTTTGTGTACACAATTACACAATTATTCTTGTAATATTACATCTATTCTTACAAACTTCCATAACACTAGTATGTTTTATTTGTAATCTTTATTCAATTGATTTGAATCTTTTAATTATCGAAATGTGAAATCAAGAAGAAAGTGAATATTGTGTTCCAATCAAAATATAACCTTTACAGCCATTACAAAAGCGTCGACTCAGATTTTCCCCACACGAACAATAATACAAACAATTACACATAGAGTAATAAAAACGCGATTTATTCCCGTTGCGGTGTTTGCGCGGAAATCCGGAGTTATCCAACGAATTTGAATCGGTAGAGGCGCCTCCGTATGGGACCTTTTGAATTTTTTTTTTATTTGATCGCCGGTTTATGATACGAGACTTGGGGGATTATTACGGGAAATTATTTTTTAATTTTACACTTTGAAAAAATTCCACTGCTTTTCAAAATATACTTTTACTTACTTTTTGATTGTAGAATATCCAATTAATTAAATACCCGCCTAGCTCCCGTTCCCGTTATTTTTCCGCGACAAAA
This sequence comes from Ectropis grisescens, assembly GCA_017562165.1. Taxonomy (NCBI): domain Eukaryota; kingdom Metazoa; phylum Arthropoda; class Insecta; order Lepidoptera; family Geometridae; genus Ectropis; species Ectropis grisescens. Next base: position 53,966 of record JADLOZ010000284.1, on the reverse strand, counting down.
AGTGTTATTCCAGACTATAATCTACCTGTACTTCAAATTCCACCCCGATCCGTTCAGGCATTTCGATGTGATTAAGCAATAAGCATACAAACTTTCGCATTTATAATATTAGAGGGCTGTAAATATTTTTACGCGATTTTATCTTTGATTTCACGTATTTCAACGGGACCTTGCTATCATAAACCAACATTAATATTTTTCAGGATGAACAGTGTCTTGGATGTTAGCTATGTTCACACAAAGTAAATTATAGGTATATTGAAAAATTGAACCATACAAGCGTGATTTATTCACAAACAAAATTAAAACACTTGTTTGTTAGTAATATTTACGCTACATTAATCATATTTATAAAAATTTCGAGTCTCGATATTTGTGTCCGTAGTCTTTTAAAATAGAAGTGTACACCTATGATAGTTTATAAAAAAAACAGGCAATTTTGTTGCAAGGTAGTCTCCAAAGTTGGCTGGTCGCTTCTGTATGATATTTATTTCTATGGAATTTCCCCGATTTATGCGGACTCACACTCGACTCGCACTCACAGCTGGCGCGAAGTCAGCGAGCAAACACTCGCTAGCTGTAGAACACTTTTTATTCGCGTTTTACAATTCCCCCAAAGGATTTGCATAACAGAACGGGAAAGGTCAGGAAGCGAACGGAATGGCAAGTGTCCGGTTTGATGCTCACTCAGCAGTGCTTGATAGAAGCCTCGTTTACGAAGAGTGGAAACTTAACTGGCAGCTTGATTTTTTTTCCAATCTGAATATAATTTCTGTTTTCTAATTCAGAATTAACTGATATTTTACAGCTTTTAAACTGTCGCAGTTAGAACTCATATCGAAAACATTACACGGGACTAAATCGCTATCTAAATTATCATTTAATTACCTCGGCACGTTTTGGCAGCGTAGGTACCTACAGCTGTGATCACGAGAAGGCTGAAGAAATGTCGGGTCATCTTATTGGGAAATGAGGAAATTACCATCTATCCTCATTTGGTCTTCATAAATCGCGAGTGTTGTCACCATGATACACAATGTGTATCGTTCAATTAGTAATTGTTTTCAATTAGAATTAACACATTCAAAGCAAGTGTGGTGTATCATAGAACATACATTTGACGAAACTATGACCATTCATCATCATCATCATTTGTAGTATATCCTGATTTCACTGTTGAGTAAAGGCCTCTCTTTTATCATGCCATCTTCCTCGGTTTGTGCCAATGGAATCCAGATTCGCTCCGATACAGTGACTATTTCATCAATCCATCTTGTTCAACTGTCACCCTGGTACCTAGCAACATGTTGCTATGAACATGAATAGGTCGAGAGGTCAGAAGAGAAGATACCAAATAAATAAATAAATATTGGTGGACAATTCACACACAACACCATCTGCCCCTAAGCTAAGCAAAGCATGTAACTATAGCTGATATAATATACATATAGTTATAAATACATACTTATTAAAAATAGAAAAACCCTGACACAGTGCAAATAATCATCGATTTGCCACACACTCGATTTCGATGGCGGTCCAAGCTTAAAACTTATTATATATACATAGTATATAATAACTTTTTGTCTAATTAGTAAATACTGGTATTAATTGAAACACATACCAACCTGAACTTCATATTAGAATATCGTACGTATTGTGTGTTATCACGTTTCCATAACTAAGTACAAACTTGCAAAGATTGTTTGTATCTTCTCGCTAACATGGTAGATAGTGTGTTCTTTAGAACAAAACTTTTTAATAACTTCTACTGTAAGGTACAAAGAGGTGTAATTAATCTTCTAAGCGTGAAGACCAACTTAAAAACGTCGTTATAGGTTTATAATATTATACACACATTTGATAATTACTACAAATTTTAATAGACTGTTTATTTAAATAGTGGCACAAGATGTCGACCTAAATAATATTTCTATATTTAGATGCATAGGCTGCATTTGCAGTTATGCACTCAGTAGGTAGTGTTGAAGAGTTATTTATTAAATATGTTATAATAATGTGTTTGGTAGAAATTCTTTCCGCTGTAAGCATGTAAACGCAGCACCGAATGTTCAAACGCAGGCGTTGGAGATGCATATTCATGGATGCTCCGCGCCACATGCAAATTATGATTTACACACCATAATGAATTCTTTTGATCTGTGGATTCATATATTTGATTTACCCCATCGATGTGGCTGTTAAACATGACACGTTGATTTCGTATTCATAGTTTTCCCGGTGATCTTCATTTGGTTTATTTGTTATCTGGCAAAAGAGCTGTTATTTGCTATGTGGGGTTTTCTGTAAATTCAAAAATATTCCAGTTTGAAGGTCATTATTGACAGAATTGACAAAATTACAGGGTAAAGAGACAAACCATCTTGTCCCTATATCAGAGTGATTGTCACAGTACTCGGCTAGGCTGTGATAGGGTGTGATTTAGACTCTTTTTGTTAAAATGATTGTGTGGCATTGTGATGGTTTGGGTATGCGTATTCCTTATGAGTATAGCATAGCTTGTTGTTGTTTTTGTCACTATATATATCATAATATAATAATAATCTAACCGTAATTTAAAAAGATATAGGTAATCAATACGGACCGAGAATCATAAAACCAACTCTTTAAAAAACTCGACAAAAAACCTTATAATTACTTACTGCAGAGATATTCAACTGCTGGAAAGAAACGCAGAAATGACAAGACGATGACAAATGAGCATCGCGCATCCAACGCACTCGGGTGGCGGACCTCATCAAATTATTCCCCACTTAAAAAATCTCCGTAAACAAAAACGGAGCACGAGAAAAACAGACGAGTAAAAAAATAGGTATTGGCAACATTGATTGATGCGTACTAATAGGGCGCGAAGAAATGAGGCCAATGCGTAATTAGAAGAAAAGTGACATCTTCTGTCAGTGGCGGTGTTGCCAGTTGCAAGCAGAAATAGAATGGTCACGCCTTTTGGGGAGGAAGTGATTAGAGCTAGGAACTTATTAAAAATTATTGAGTGAAGGCGGCTAATTGATTGCCTGTTCTGTCACATGTCCCGTTATACTACAATGCGTATAAAATTTAAATACCTATACGTTATTTTTAATTTTACGTTGGTTTATTTTTGTTTAGTTACTTACTGGATGAAATAAGTAAAGTTTTAGAAGTTCTAAATATGCATGTTTATGTAGCTAAATGTGCATTGTGTACCTACGTTATAACTAAAAGCGTTTAACATTACAGCGTAATATTATAATTTTTACAATTTTATGTTTTACCAAATAATTTATTAAAGACAGTGTTAAACAACGGTTATCAATTTTTGTCGTTAAAGCTTATGCCAAAACAAAAACACAATTTTAAGAACTAAAATTTCTTACTTAGCTAATCCAATCTCAGTGATAGATTGCAAGTAGTTTTTTCACATCCTTAGTGATAATGAGATCGGAATGAAGATTTAAATGACGGAACAAATATTGAGCGTTGCGAGCTCGTGTTTACGCATAACTACATCGAATTACCATATCGTGACAGACGGGTTACCTAGATTACTCAGACACTGGAGCTTTTCTTTAGAATAGTACAAAAGTTCTTTCAAAGTTAACGGAACGGAAGCAAACAGTATTTGATTTTAATACGTATCATACTGTATTTTTTTACTTAGTACTAAAACTATATAAGTATTATATCAGCTATCTGGCTGCCATCACACAAGCTTTGCTTAGTTTGGGGTCAGATGGTGTTGTGTGTGAATTGTCCACCAATATTTATTTAAATTAAAAAAAAAAGTAGTAGTAACTTAGTATTAAGGTAGTTAGTATTGCTTAAGTTAAGTAATTGTAATAATTTATTTTCTCCGAAAAAAAACAAAAACCGACATCAATTAAAATTAAATTCAGGCACTGAACCAAATTTCGTAGAAAGCCATCAGTAAGTCATTGAGGTATATGAAAGTAAACTTTAGTTTTTTGTTCATAATTCAGAAACATCACAAATTATTTCGGACCACTTCTGAAGTATCTTCTACCAAACAAAAAAACATCAAAATTGATTTACAATTAATTGGCCGAGCTATCGCGTAACATACATACAAAAAACAATACCTACAACCGAATTGATAACCTTGTTTGAAGTCGGTTAAAAATAGTTGGCAGGACACCATGTAGAATTTAATACGAAAAGGATGTAAAGTTGTTTTAAATATTATGTAAAAGGCAATTACTAACATTACTAACAATACTATTTCACAAATAACTGTTATCAGAAAATCAATATCAGCCATTATTGTGGCCTTCGACTCTCTTTTCACGAGAGAAGGCACTGGATATATCAAGAAGTCTACTGATTTTTTAGCAAGCAAGGTTTATAACTTATTTTCTTTCAAGTATTAAATACCGAAAAAAAATACACATAGACTATGATGTCACACAACAGGTAAAGTGCAATCTGATTGCACTGCCACGAAATGTTTCTAAAGTTATTTTTATTAAAATAGAATTCCTCAAATGACGTGACCAAAAAAAAAGATACAGCCTAGTATAATCTCACTGTGACATTACCCATTTTCGCTCAAAAGCGTACCCTTATCGGTACATATCATTAGTAATGCAAAATAATGGGATACGGACACCTCGTGCCGTTTGCAAGGAAATGATTAATGCTGTTCGTCATTAATTCTTATTTTTGATGAGAAATTTGACTTGTGCTGTCAGGCGCCGGAGCCAGATTAATACAGGCTGACGGTGCAAGTTGCTGAGTATGACAATAGCTGATCCTCTGAATTCGACTTTAAGGCAGTGAGTTTTAAAGAACAAAGTCGCTATTAGCTGTTTCTACTATAGTTCTAATCGTTTCCGAAAAAATCATATCTAAGAAAATTTGAAACAATACTGATTGAACGTATCAAAGACAGGTTTATACGTAGTAACGTTTTATAGAAATGACCAAAACGAAAAGCCCATGTAAATAAATTTCCCAGGAAAATTATACAAATATGACATCAAAGCTCACAAAACAAATAGTTCGGTTCACCAACAGAACTAACCGAATAGTTTTCGGCATAAAAGGGCAAAGTACAAAGAGCTTGATAAAATTCCTGAGCGACCGCATCGGTGACAAACTCGGAAGGTATTCGGAAGGGCTGACGATTGCCGCTCGCCCGTCCCACCACTGAAACCCGAGCACCGTGACTTGGCACCCTTTGCGTAGGTACCGACTGAAAATCAAAACTCTCTATTATTAATGATTCCCGGCGATGACAATCTAAATATCTCCGGAAAACTTCCTCTCTAATCGCGCAAAATTACACTCTGCTAATTCCCTCGATATAAATGTACGGAGTCACCAGATGCGTCCACCGGAATCATCTTTCAACAGAGCACAAGAAAAATCACTTAAGATTCAAAGCGTTCAGTATCTTTATCTTACGGATACAAGAGTTCATTTTATGACCATTAATTTCGCGTTTTCCTCGGGTGTTTTATCACAAGCTGCGAGGCTCTGTCGCGCGTCTCATTAATCAAAAGCATTTGTTTACAACGAAGGGAATTTGATTTGATTAAAATAATTCGCAATATCCTTGATAAATATCACCCTCACTCTCCGTTTGATCTGCGCTGAAATTAATGGTGGAGGATTCAATCACGTAAATGTCGCCGCGATTCTTGACATTTCGTGCTGGATGATTCTGAAAATGTATCTGCCATCTTGTATATATTATCTACTATTTTAATTAAATTATGTAGAATTATACCGGGCTGATTAAAAGGGTCTTGTAAGAAGTATTCTCGAGCGAACATATACCTCCAAGAAAACTCTACATAATATATGAAGACACAGGTTATACACGTTCACGTCTGAAAAAAGGTGATACTTTTCCGAATCGATACAAATTTTTCGATCGAATTTATTTTATTACTCATAAATATTAGCACTAGCAGATTAGTTTCGTATTCCAAAATATTACGTAATTAGTTACGCTCAATTTTATATTTTTGAGTTATCTTGACGTCATAAACGTAGAGTGTGAGTGAGGTTTAAGGTTTGATTAAATATTAAAAAATGGCATTAGTGTCGTATTTTCTACTTCACACGCCTGTGATCATAATAGCCGCAGCAATCATGCGAAGCAAGCTTTCATTTATTCTGGCCACATATACCACTTGTTCAATGCACGACAAGCATATATCGATGTTGTAGTATGTTTGTTTTGTACGACAGTAATTGACGGGATCGCAAAATACGTTTTTTTACTGATAATAGATTTGCAATGGACCACAATCTCACCTGATGGTTTTAAAAAATAAGGCATTTACACGATTTGAAGAACATATAACATGTGGTGCAGTTCGTCAATCAAAGTTAAAAAATATCTGCTATAGCTTTAAAACCGTTAAAGGGTCAACAAACAGTGCTATCTTCCCTTGGCAAGGGGCCCCGGATGAATAACGAGCGACGTCACAGCGATGTGTGCCGACCCGGGTGCCGGCCGGGACCGGGCCGGATACACCCGGAAACGGCTTAACCCGCCGGCGCCGATTAATCGCAGCTAATTCAAACTGAAACGGAATTAAACCGGACGAATGGATTGAGCCCGACGATTTGTCGATTCTTCGTTTTGGAATTTGTAGCGAATCGGCGCGACTAACAACTGAGTTTTTTTGTACGAAAACATTATATTGTGAATGTAGGTAATGGTCTTCGTACATGATTGGTAAGGGCAGTGTTTTGGATTCTTCTTGTTCAAATAGTTGCTGGTACTATGTTACAATGAGTAGACGTGTTGCTTACCATTTGGCGCATATTTCTCTCATTCCGTCACTATATTATCTATAGCTATGGAAAAACTAACACTGAAATATAATCTTGCGAGAGAGGTTTATTTATCAGTGCTCAAAGCGGAAAGAAGATAGACACTGTGTGAATTTATTTTGATATTGTAATTTATTTTGTTTTTGTTTAAAAATTAAGACTTTGATATAATTTTTTGACATGACTGATTGATTTTGATTCGTTAATTATATAATTTATGGGTATGGTAACCTATAATAAATACTTTTGTGATTTGATGAATAAATAATATTCCGAAAGGAGATATTATTAGAATATCTACTCAAAAATTTATATGACATCATAAAAAACGAAAATATACTATATTTGTTTTTTTTACTTAGGTATACGTCATCGGACTTCGTTTATAAGATTTGCATTTGAATCTTTTGCAACATTAGAAATGTGCAGTCCATCAGATTAATATAAATTACATTTTAACTATAAATTAGACTAAGTAACAACCGAGTCCCGAGTCACAAGCTCATTGCTAAAAGAATTCAATTTTATCAAGATATTTCATCCACAGATATGTACGTGAAACGTATTTGCAGATTAAATTTACTCTAACATTCAAACTCAAACCTATTAAATTCTTAAGCGAAATCAATTGAGATACACAGCCCGCTTTCTAAATAAACACACCACTCGGAGAGGAACAAAACAAACAGCACAAATTATATTAAATCAGAGATAATCCTGTCAATTAATCGGAGTTAACATGAAAACCGGTCCGACGCATGCGCAGATCCGACGGGCCGAGATAACGCGAGCAAGGAAGCATGCAATCACACAAGGATATTAATATTACTTAGCTTCATTATTCTTTGTATTCATGAATGTTAGTTAACGTACTAGTTTTGAGTTACGTATGAGTTACAGTGCTGGATTATTAGCCAAATAAAAATCCTTTTTTTGATTCCTTAAGGCTGCGTTTCCACCAGAGATGTGCGAGGGAAATGTGTGGAAGTTTTCCACCAGAGCTGTGCGAGGAAAATGTGTCGTACGAGGATGTGTAGCGGAGCTGTGAATAATGTGTGGCGAGGATTTGTCTATGGACTGACTGGTACGGTATGTCGGAAACCTCTCAACAAATCCCGCGCACACAACCCACGCTTGTTATGTATGCGCAAAAATCTAGCTCCGCTGAGGCGTTTCTACCAGAGCTATGCTGACCGAGGCGAAGTAAATGATTGAACGGTATTGGTTTTTTACAAACACCTCCCTCGCTACGAATCCTCGCACAAAGCTGGTGGAAACGCAACCTTAGATTACGAATCAAAGTAAAATTTCAATTATTGGATTCGCAAAGTACATGATATCTAATTTGTATACCAACATTCAATTTTTAATTTTAGCTAAATCAAAGCGAGACTTCTTTAAGAGCATGGAATAGATCACGGATAGATAATACCTAAAGTCAGTTTAATAAGTTGATCAAAATTTGATAATTTCCTGTTCTTATTTTCATTTTTAAACATACGCAATATTTATTAATTATTTTCCATTACAATCAAAATTATTATTTTTGTTAAAAAGTGAACACGAAAATATACAAAAGGAGCTTTATCCTTTCTGTTGACTACTTGAATTTTAAGATACTATAAATTGAATATAATATCTACTTTCCTCCTGTCTTAACTTTTAAATTTACTAAATTCATTTAATACCTTTATTTAATTTTACAGTGCTGAAAGTATTTTTTATTTGAAGACTTTTAATCGGGAGTTGATATATAAGTATTTTTATTCCCAAATGCCAGCGCAATTTCTTAAAAACGCCCTAATCCGGCGCTCGTGGCCGGACGATCGCCCACTGACAGTGACACATCGGTACACGGTCTCGACGGTGCGATTCTAATTCCACCCCGACTCGCCATTCCCACTCTCTACACTACGGTATTATCCTACTTTCCAATTTACAGAATTAATTACTGGATCTACAATTGGATTTAAAACAACGGATAAATGATTAGTGAGAGTAAAACCATACGTAAAATCCCTAAACTTGACACCGAAATTGATGCCGACGCAATATCAAATTCATTGCTCAAATTCGCTTTGTGGTTCAAAATCTATTCAGACCGATATTGAAACTCAGTTCGATAAAGAAGTCAAAACCGCGAGTATCGAATCAGCCCACCGATCAATCACCATCCATTAAACAAGAAAAGAAAAGCGCTTTCCCCCACCGATTGGCCCTCCAGTCCGCCCTCGAATTGGCCCAATTTACATGAGAGCCGCTTTTTCTGCGTCGAGATTAGCCCCCGAATGAGTTTGATGAATTGTCGGCGGTAGTCGCGGCCGGTCCACGACGGACCCCAGAACCGGTCATTTGTTAAAAATACACCCGATCCACGGATCTAATTGTCTCCTCTAATTTCACACCCTCCTGTGATATCTGCACCCCATTGCGAAATTAACACAGATTTATCTTTTGTTTTAAAAAATACTCACGCCTTTAAATCAGCGCACCCTACCCTTTTTATTATGAACCCTGAAATGGTGATGTGTCAAGCGAAATTAAAAGAAGAGTAGTGAAGCGAACAAAACGAATGACATGCTTGTATTTGTATCAAATCAATAAAGAATAAAACCTACAAGCGCTACCTTACCTTTCGAGATGTTTTACGATGTCCTCATACGCTGCTCTACAATTCTCCCAAATCCCAGATCTGCAGACAAAGAAATAAAAATAAGAAAAATAGAAAACAGTACAGAAATAATGAAATAGTAAACAAATTAAAAGATGAAGATGAAACAAGTCTCAGTTATAATATCTATCTAATATTTTATAGGATATCTGAAATCGGCAAAAGTTCTCAAGATTTTGAAAATAAACTTTCACAATAAAAAAGGGTTAGATGGGTTTGATTCAAAGGAATAATTACGAATACTCAATATTAAATGTTCCGTTAGACCGAGCGAGGGGTCGAAGAAATTAATTATGTTTTTAAAACAATTGCTTATATTTGTGCCGTGGCAACTCATGCGTGATCGTTGAAATTGTTTCTCGATTACTTTGCCTCTTTGTTTTTCATTAAACTTTTCTTCAACAATTGTTTGGGCCTTGTTATGTCTAAGTGTTCTATAACTGAAGGGTTAAACAGTTTACATTGTTTTATTATTTTGTACGAATATGTTTACATCTTACAAATATTTGGTATGTTTTATCCCAATTCATTTATGGTACTTGATGGTAGTACTCTCAAAGAGGAATCTTTCTTAGTGTAATTATTTCATAAATTATACTTCATCAAAATAGTAATACTGACCATATTTTGCGCTGAAAACCAATAGTCAAATCTGTTGTGCCTTTACTAAGTAAAGCATGAATACTTTCAACATAATTCTTTCACATCTTATCCAGTAATAAATACGTATCAGATGATATTTTTTATACAGCGCCATCTAGCCCCATACTAAGCAAAACCTGTACTTTGGAAGTCAAATAGCTGAATAAATCTATATGTATAAAAATCAATGCCACTTTTCGTTGTAAGTAAACTCTTCCTAAACGGCTCGACGGATTTGACTGATTTTTTTTGTATACGTTTGGGTAGGGCCCTAGATGGTTTATATTCACAACAGCCCGGCAGATGGCGCTGCAGTTGGTATCTATGTTATTATCCGAGCGAAGCCGGAACGGACCGCTAGTATAAAATAATTATTACATTGCCTATACATAATCATAAATCACTTCAAATAAATTGACGTGCATACACACGTAAAGACATCAAATGACGGACATATTTTTTTCTTATTCAAAAATACAAAACAAAATTTCAGGGAAGCCCAATAAGATTATTGCAATCCATACCGCGTGTTACTCAAAATTACCTAATATTACCCGTATTGATTGAGCAAAGCACGTGTGTCAAGTTTCAAGAGGCAGTAAGACACTGGGGTAAGTGGTACTGGGGTAAGTAGCCAGGGGGGGTAAGGAGTTGTGGGTCTTCGGAACGGAAGTGAGGGCATTCAGTGTTTGTATTTTTCTTATTGGATTACGTTCCTTGTAGACGTTTAACCTACACCACTTGTCGCCTGACCTGCTTACAGGTTTCTTTTCGTGAACTTATTTAACTAAGCCGATGTATTTATTTACTGATTTACTTTTTCTGTCTGAAAAAAAATCTATTTTTATACTTGTGGGTATAATTAGGGAAGTAATGTGAGCTATCAGTATTTTTTGAAATCCCAGATCTACAGACAAAAAAAAAAAAAAAAAAATGATTTATTTGAATCCACGTAAGCAAAACTTTGGATAATAGTTTCTAACGGACACATTTCGGTGAGTGTGAGTCAGACCTCAAAAAGGCAACACCGTTTCATGGTTGACTTTCATTGTATAAAAAACTTGACTTCTGTTTTGTGGCGGGGTTTTCGCGAAGTATTCGTTGAAAGCTTACATAAAGCATATGTATCCTCTTTGGTTGAAAGTGAATACATTGTACACCGCGCATGGTCGCCCGATCTCAGCGATATGTCGGTCCAACGTATCAAAAAAAAGGTAATTTACAATTTTGACGCCGCGCCGCATACCTAACTTCTCAGGAATTATTGTTTTCAACAATCATAAAATGTGACCCGTCTAAAACGGCGCCAGCACAAAGTTACTCATAACACTCGCTATGTTGTCACGCTGGATGATTGTGGTCAATCTTTGCACCAGATACGAGCCGGGCGGGAGTCATCTTAGATCTTCCTGAACCACCACCAAGTCTGATCATTAAGGTCTTAATTAATATTTGTATTCGCCTTACTTTACAAGAAATACGTAACTATCTATTTAACTGGTCATATTTATATGCATAGTTTTCTAAATCAAGGATCTTATTAAATCTCCCTCAATTTCCTACATCCTGTCAGCAATGACCATTACCGAGTCCACGATAATTTAAAGGCAGCGTTTATTACAAGCGGATACCGAAAATTGTGTTGTTTTAGTATAATAATCGACCAGTTCAAATTATTTCGTAAACAATTCGAGCACATAAATCACAGCGTCAGTTTACCTCTCAATCAATAAAACTAAAATAGTATCACATCCGGTAAAATCCAGAAAAGAATTTATGACAACTTTGTTAACTGGGAACTAGCCACATCTATGTCCTGTCATAGCCATAAAAGTATCGTGGTTTGACGAGAACAAACGCATATATTATGTCGTAAAGCCTTTATTTTAGGCAGCTTAAAGCCACAAATGTTTGTTAGAACGGTCTGCAGTGAACTTTTTAACCGGGCATCAGGGTTTTAAACGTTTTCATTGATGATTTCTAATTGAGTCATTAATTGACCCATTGAAGAGTAAATTTTTTATTAGCCACATTTTTCCATAGTTTTTCATTTCTTCTGGTTTAAAGGTCAAAAAATTAAATTATACTATCAAAGTTAGCATTGTTACTCATATTTAGGAGTCTACATAGTTACTGGTATGTCTAATGAATTTCAAAGAATCTTTTTTGATAATAAGGTCGCGTTCTGATTTTATTTAAGAACATATTTTATGCTGCTAATCAGACTTTTCCTGATAAAACTTCGTGAGGAAGTCTTATTGTAGGTACCTAAGAGAAATTTATATTTTGCAGTAGCAACTAAATCGTATTAACCCACTATGACCATTATTGGAGGTTAACTTAAGTATACCAGTTTTTATAATGATCAACAACAACTCGTACGTTACATTCAAAATATGTTCGACAGCCCGTGTAATATGCTTCGTTTTTATCTTCAATTTGCGGGAGTTAGTACCTACTAAAAGACATCGGTCCGTATTGAAGAGTGTGACTAATATCTACATTAATGCACATTGCAAACGTCATATTTTTTTTAAATAGGAGATACTTACAGCGGTTGACCTCTGATAATCTCGTATCGTAAACGGCATACTCATTAATACATTACTATTCGTGTGCATAACTTTTTTATAGCGTTATTCTAGTTTAAACCGGATTTAACCCGCATTATCGTAAACAACATTATGGCTATCTTGGCCTACATGCTGCTGTACATTAATGCATCTGTGCACTTTTACAAAACAAGATCCTTGAACAAACTGACCTCGCCAGAGCCTCCATGTTGTGCATGGGCTGTCCCTTGATGATGGAGCCGTCGGGGCGCGGCACGCCGTGGTGCGGCATGCCCGGAGACATGAGAGCGTGCTGATGCATGAAGCCCATGGGAAGATGCGTCGGAGGCGCGTTATACCCGTTGGCTAGGAGAGGAGACTTCTCTAAGCGGGCCATTTCTGGAACAAACACAGACACGTTTCGTAAAATAAAACTGGGAAAAAAGAGTGTTATTCATAGGCAGTTCTCAACGCGGTACTTGTGATCGGTACATTTAAGTTGACGGATAGCTCACTTTACCAAGACAGGTTCTTGGTAAAGTGAGTCAGTGAAAAGGAAAAAGAACGCATGAAAAGATGTGTGATAATCATAACATTCAAGATATTTTAGAAGTAAGTATTTCCTTAAGACTTGGGTCATTTCTCAAAAAGTAATACTCAGAAACGCTAAAATTCCAACTACACTTCGTTTGTTAACTCCTTTAAAAAGTCGTCAGAAATAAATCTTCTCAATCTTTTAAAAGAGGACAGTGACGTTTTACAAAATAGACTGACAGTAATAAATTTAAATGCATGCTGCAGAACTGTAATGCAGAATACGAGTATAAAAAAATCTTCTTTCCCATTTTGTCTTTCTTCTTTGGGACAAAGAATATTAATCAAAATTTAAATCTAACCTCTTATTGGAATTTCATTTCAATATTTTCAATCTTTGCACAACATTTAAATATCTCAAAAGTGTGTCGAGCCCAGGTAAAATCCAATTAATGGCCAGTATTATCATTTAATTACTCGTTCCAATAATCGAATCGCTCGTAAAACGGTGTATAAACAATAATAAAATGAGCAATGAATTTCGAGACTATTGTTTTCTGGGTACCACAAACAGCCCATGTAAACATGGGGGGGTCGTAACGCAAATATTCTTAAAATGACCCCCTGAGAGGGCTGGAGGTATCGAAGGCACGGGCGGTGTGTCCGTGACCTGTCTCCCTGGCGTGAGGTCACCAGACCGACTGGGGCGTCGAAAACAATTAACAAGGTGTCGAATTAAACACGAATTAACGGTCCGACCGTTAAAGGAAAGTACCCTTTTCCATTGTGGCAGCGTTTTACAAAGGATGTCGGGATTGCTGAATATTAAATATTGTTCGTTTTGTTTCGCGATTAAGGGCACGGGTATGTGACGCTGTGCGTAATGGCCGAGCTTTAATTATTATGGAATCTTATACCCCTCCGATCCTTTGCACAGTAAACAGGCACGTTTCTGATTGTCAATTTCTGATATAAGATTGTTTTTACCCTTTTGTTTATAAGTATGAGTTTATGTAATACGGTTGTTGTGGTTTTCGAATGCCTTTATGTAAACTCTTTGCTTACAAGGTTTTTGTCAATAATATATTTATGTCTTCTTTTATCACGAAGGATTCTAAGCTAGACCACTTTCTGTTGGATCCTTCCACTAGTATTTTAACGAAATTTAGCAAAACAAGGTTTCATCTAAATCTAATGCTAAATAAAAGATAGGTACATGTTTAAATATTGGATGCTTGAATTTTTATACTGATTGAAGCACTGATCTGTTTGATGAAACCCTTTGAAGTAACAGAAAAAAGTGGAAAACAGCTACCATTTAAAAAAACGACTGTAGTAGTCAATTTCAATAGGTACTCAACCATATTATAGAAAGCATCGCAATAATAATTATTACATAACAAAATAGTATGACGCAACAAAATAAATTATAATAATAAAGAACTCCAATAAGAAATTGAATAAATATTATTTAGAACAAACATATTTAGAAGTGGAATATTTTATTCCAGGTATATTTAGATACTGACTTCTTCATTGCTAAAGTTTCAGCAGCAAATTGTTCTGGGTTGCTTTTTGGGTCCGACTTCCTTTGTCATTATTGCCTATTTTTTGAATTGTTATATTGGAAACTTGAATGACCATCTTGTAGACAGCGCATTTCTTCATGCGCTATTTATACGCAACCTTGAAAATAACGACTTGTTATTACTAGTACCTATAATCACAGTTTCACATACATAACAATAAAGTTCGCTATACATATTACTTGACCAAAAACAAAGGTGAACCAAATCCAATATTAGCGTGTGGGTAATTTATCAAACTCAACTCGAAATCATGGTTTCATACCCGGAGCCACGTTCGAAGTTACAGACAAACAAACATTATGACCAATGGACCCTGAATTAATTGTTTGGGTCTATTTACTTGGTTAACCGGCTCGGTTATCTTTTCGCCCATACCATGCTTTATATTTGTATTTGTGATAATTAATTATTCCGGATTTTGTGAGGTAAATATCCCTTTGTAAACTATTGTTTTCATATTTGTATGTTTTAGCTGAAACTTATTTGTTAAGGTTTGTGATGTAGGCCACAGGGTGTAGGCATAGCTCGTGGGCGGATTGAATTTTTCATCGAGTTGAAATAATAATTAGATTGAACCACTTATATAGGTAATAGGACTATTATGATATTTCGAACGATGCTTTTGACTTGCTTGCGATGCTCTCGTTCTACCATATAACCACGGTAATAATGGCAGTGTAGTTGTTACCCTGATAGCATTAAACAATGACTAATAAGTAAGTCACTTACCTGCATTTAACATTTCGCAATTACTCATACGGCAAATTATTAATTAGTACCTATTTAAGAGATAACATGCTTAGTCAAGGCTTTTGGGCTGAAAAGGACGTATTGTAAGTACATAAATGTTGAATGAACTTGAAATTAGAACCACCAATCACGAAACAAATCGACTTAATAGTCGATTTGTTGATGTCGATGTCGATTTGTTGTGATCGTACAGATATGTTTTTTCCGATTGAACAAAATGTCAGGTACCTACATCACATTACAGAATAGCAAATATCTGCTTATAGGATAGAATCTACGCAAAACCTCTATTGCGTATCGTTCTGTACAGCGTCTTATAATGAAATAAGCTGTGCCCTATGGCTGCACTCGTCGGTGTTAATTAGATTATAAGATAAAATTCAGAATTACAAAGAAGTACCAAGACATATTTTAGTGGAATATATAATCCAGGTAGTTTCTAAATAAATAAATAAATATTGGTGGACAATTCACACACAACACCATCTGACCCCAAACTAAGCAAAGCTTGTGTGATGGCAGCCAGATAGCTGATATAATACTTATATAGTTTTAAATACATATTTATACTTATTATACATAGAAACACCCAGACACAGTGCAAACACTTGAATTCATCACACAAATATTTGCACTGGGTGGGGATCGAACCCACGACCCTCGGCTTCGCAGGCAGAGCTACTACCAACTAAGCCACTAGGGCAGTCAAATGTAGGTACTATTTCGAAATTGTTTTGAGACGTCTAAGAAATTAAAAAAACAACAAAAGACATCAATAACAATGTTATGTTAACAGTTACCGATGAGTACCTAAACAAATTAGAAAACGTTATAAGCATTATAAAAGATATACCACAATTGGGTCACTAAACCAAAGCATATTTACAAATCCCCGGTCGGGCCCTCACCGCACCGGTCAACCGCACTTACTAATTAAGTAAATACGTGTTAAATCTCGTAATAACCTGCGGTCGAAACCACCCTTTTCACTGTCTCATTCTTACAGCTAGCATTATTATACTCATCTCTTTCTAATTAAGCTTATTTATTCGTCCAAAATGGTAGATTAAAAGTAGAATTTAAGCCCAACACTGTCCTAAGTCACTTGGTTTAAACTCACACATAAAAGTATGACAATCGAACATATTTAGATGTTAGTATTTAACTATTGTAGCACTGAAAACATTCATCGTATTAAAATGTATCTTCTTCTATTTTTCGACACTAAACAAAATTTTTAAATTTGGTATTTCCAGAACACAATGTATAATGTGTATTTTTTACATAAGTTCTAAATATCGATTTCAAGTATAAAAAATAAAAGTGGTCAAGTGCGAGTCGGGCTCGCCCATCAAGGCTTCCGTATTCAAATAAAACTACATACTAGATATCATTCAAACTAATTTTCGTTGATAGTTTACATGGTAACGTACATCATATCTACACTTTTTTTATTTTTGTCATTCTCTTATTTTAGATGTTACAGGGGGGGGGGGGCACACTTTTTACCACTTTGGAAGCGCAAACTATTCAGTCTAGAAAAAAAATGTTAGAAACCTCAATATCATTTTTGATGACCTATCCACAGATATAAAGCACGTCTGGTATAGATAAAAAAAAATTTTTTGAGTTTCATTTCTATGTATGGGACACCCCTAAACATTTTTGTTTTTTCTATTTTTTGTAACAAAATCTTAATGCGGTTTACAGATTACATCTATTTACCAAGTTTCAATAGTATAGCATTTATAGTTTCGGAAAAAAGTGGCTGTGAAATACGGACGTACAGACAGACAGACATGACGAATTTATAAGGGTCCCGTATTTAAAATATGAACACAATCTGGGTCAACGTCTTCTCACGATCAACCTTACTTCCCTTTGGTTTGAAAATTGATTGTGTCAATTTGCCTACATAGCGAAAGGCAGTAGCCGAGTCCGTAGTTACATATAAGTATGGTGTTTAGGTTAGTTTTACTACAACACACGTGATGAAGCCGGATGATTTGATCTAAGTGATAGTCGCAGAATCTTTTAATTCTAATTCGATATGGGGTAATAAATCATGAATGAATAAATCACTGATGACCTACTCGATGGGATTCCTCCTACCAGGGTTCACCCATGCCAGTCCAACTCCTTGAAATAGTGGATTGAAGCTCTACACTAGAGCTTCTTCGCACATGAGGTATTTATTCACTCTAGGCTAAACAAGTCTTGGTCAAACTACTTCAAAATATTTTATGGTAAAAGCAGTTTTTTCTTAAGAATCTGACTTACCATTATTTTTCATAAAAAGTGTAAAACTTTGAGCATCACCAAATCACCTTTCATAAGCATAACCGACGAAAATGCTCATCGTTTACCATTATGACTATTATTAAAGTGAATTCACTGATCAGGGCATTTAAAGAAATGAAACGTCGATTTCGAACCGCTATTATATCGATTTTCGTCGATTTATTGACCGAATATCGACTGTCCTCGACAAATGGTCGTATCAAATTACCGGCCATTATTTCGAATTAGAATCGATAGAATCGAGACCTCAATTATATCACTTATGTGTTTAAAGGAGGCTGGGATACAGATAATCATAACCGCAAAAGTTTAGGGACTTTTTATGGGCAAAAAAAAGGTTTTTACGCTCTAGCTTGACCAGTTTGTTTGTTTATATTTTTTATACGTAAGTAAAATGGAAAAGTTGCATCAAATATCATTGCAATAAGTACATATATTTTTTCTACTTAAGATTAAATTAATGTATACAAATCGTAATAACATGTCTGATTCAAGGAAACGTAAGTATTTTTATTACTAAAAGATTGCAATTCAACAAATCGAGCATCGTTAAACGAATGATCATAAAAGCACAAGTATCAAGATTTGTATTATTTGTAGTTGTGTACTTGATACAAACACATTTCGAGTTATTTAGTATTCATAAAACTCAAATATTACAAAGCATGGCTCAAACTCAATTGTGTCTGTCTAAGTTCGTTTACATGTTCGTCACAAATGTCTGAAGTTTCAAGACCGATTTCAATTGTTTTTAACACGTGATGTTGAATAAATTATTGGAATATGGTATATATAGTTAGTTATATAGTGTAGACAACTAAATTTAATAATTGGCATAGACATTACATAGGTAGAAAGAAGGAAAAAGACATCAAACTTATAACATCACCCGTCGTCAGGGATTAAAAATGAAAAACTTTGCCAGAAACCTAATTCGTGTGAGTAGCAATACCTACTTTCACGGCATAGGTAGTATAGATTTATTTGATACGAGAAAAGATTCCAAATCAGCGAAATAAAACTAAGGAGCGGACACATTGTTGCAAATAAAATAAAAGGTGTTGCATTAATAAAGTCTAGTTGGTGTCGTAAAGTAGGAAATATCTATCGTAAACGTACCCTAGACTTTATAACTCGGTGGTTTTACTGGAAACCTTAAACATTACTGTAATGGCCTGTAAATCACTTGAAAGGAATAAATTATTAGATGCATTAAGCCTCGGTGGATAAATACGGGGATAATAAATGGAATACAAAGTAGTATTGTGATTATATCTGACATTTAAGTATTTGTTTGGATGTATTACTAAGAATTCTTTACTTATATTATAAATGTGAAAGTTTGGATGTTTAGATGATGGAATTTGTTGCTCAATCACGTTGGAACGTTTGAATGGACCGGGTTGAAATTTGTGACAGTTAGATTATAGTCTGGAATAGCAGGTAGGATAACGGGGGGTCTACCGGCTAACTAAAACTGGCTTAGCTTTGACATTGCTCACTCTTTTCTTTTCGCTTGAAATGATAGAGACAGCAATAGCAAAGCCATAGTCGATTTCATTAGGCGGGAACTACCGCGTGTAAAACCGCGAGGTCCAGCTAGTAAATAACATTTTTTGTTTGGACATTCCACACAAAACTAAATAGCAAAATTTGTATTAAGAAGGCCTACCTAAAACTTGTATTATTGTAAATACTATGCATTATTGTAATTATTATGCATAGACACATCCAAACACATAACACATATTTGTATTCAACACACAAATAATTCTTCTGAGTGGGAATCGAACCCTCGACCTATGGCTTTGCAGGCAGACTTATTAGCAAATAACCCATAAGGACCTCTAACAACTTCAGTAACTTAGTTCTTGCTAATAAAATCACACTCATTTAGCCAATACATTTCTTTCACTATGAGAACTAATATTGGTAGTCATTAATTTGTCCTAAATATAAGTAAGTACGCCAAACTTTTATTTGTCCATAATTTATTGCCAATATTGATGAAGCACAAACATTTAGTTAATAATTTTAAGGCTCCGATTACAACAGAATTTAGCCATTTTAATCTCGCAAACATGATCTTTCTACAGAGAACTCTGTAGAACTTTATACTGAGTATAGAGTCTACCAGGGGAAGCACCACACTTTTGCCAGTTACTCTACCGTCAAACAGTTATGTACAAACATCTCTGTTTCGGTTTTGGGGCAATGCCATAGAGATTACAAAAACTTAAAGGACAACAAATTGTAAATCTCAAATCACATTATCTTGTATCACCGAGTGGTTTGCGCAGTGCAGCTTTGCTAAACAGTGATTTGAGTGTCCCACTGTTCTGGTAAGCTATACAAGTTGGTTACCATCAATCACATGTCTTGCTCGTCCCGTCATAGCATCTTATAGGAAATTAGCATAACCAGCGTAGATATGTATCATAAATATCAGTTTCGAGAGAAATCACATTCAAGGTTGTCAAAGTACAACGCCACAAATGTTCGCGCTCGTGCAAAACGAAGGAACTCGAAAATGATACAAAACGAGTCGAATTAAAAGAAAATTACAGCGAGCCGGCAATCTTACCGTTTGCAATAAATACATAATTGCACGGTCAGCATACGAATGGCAACGTACGGCCAGCCGGAGTAACGGGAAGCTACATTTCGGAGATATAGTTTATAGCCGGACGTAGGTAAGGCCAAATCGAGTAATCAGGTAAGAATTCATTTATATTTGAAACGAATTCACAACATTCAATCCGAAAAAGGGCTGTGGTGACTAACCTTCTTAAAATTTTAGTATAAGGCAATTTTCTAATAAGATTTTATTGCATTCGAAACTTTTTATAATAACAAGTCTATTTAGGTATAACACTGGCTAAGTATGAGCTATGTCACAGATCATCGAAAGATCATCTTCGTAGAAACAAGTCCATTTCGTCACATTTTCCTTCCTTGTAAAAGCCAGTGGTCATGACAAACTTGTGAAAACTCAGAGACAGAGGCAACGCTTAGTTACGTGACAGCTATATTGTAGCTTACTTCATTAATCTTAATTATTTCCAACCAATATATAAGTAGGTATGTATTCTTCTTCTAAAAAGGCTCCAGATATCATCATGATATCGATACAAAAGCTCTATTCAACAAAACTACACTACAAACATGAATGGGTAGTTTCCAAGATTGCGTAACACTGGTAATACGTCGTCCAAGAAAAGGAAGTGCTTATCACTGAGAGCTACAATCGTCAACACAAGTCACGCGCCAAGTACAATCAATAACAGCAATACACAATCGCCGACAAAATGTGTACGGTCAATATTGTGAGTCAACACGCAGACTGGTCGGTGCTGCCAGGGGTGAAAATCAAGACGTCACATTTTATTTCGGACTTTAAATAGAATGTTATCTCTGAAACTTTTAAGCTGATTTTAAATGGATATGTAATGTGTAAAATGTGTGTATGAATAAATAAATTCTTTGGTCATTTGAAACCGCCTGATTAGAGCAAAATTTTAGTTTCTTGGGATTTATTGTACTACCATACGAATATATTTAAAGTAGATGCTGGTAAGAAACAAAGAAAAAATATGTGTTACAGGAGTTTAATTTCACAAAGGTGTATTAATAACTCTAATTGAGACCATAGATAAAGTCTCATAAAAACACAGACATAGTTTTCCACGAAATGGGATTAGTTTTAGCACAGCGGCAACACCGACAGACTTATGTCTTTGCCATAAACTCTTTCATTTGGCTCGGACGAGCCTTATGAACAATAAAACGTTGAGGGCTGGAGATTTGGACTGTAATAAAATATTTGCCCTAGCACACGCTAATCCTACTCCCTTACTTGCGAACGCAATTTGAGAAGTTATGGCGGTTTGAATGGGACGTTTATCCTTAGGCAGGATAATAATGTTGCCACATACCTACATAAGTAATGTCAGATTTACGTGGAGAAATTACGTTGAAATACTAGAATAATAACTTGCGTAAAATGTTGTGGGAATAGAATCAGACTTGGCGTGTTGAATGGTCAGGCAATCGGGAGATTTGCATTAATTGGTTTGTTTGAGTTCAACACGTAAATATATTAATCCAAAAAAATGTATCGACATAATAATAATTATTTTGATATCATGTTTATTTCATCCCCTATTTTGATATAATGCAGCATGATATGATGCAGCATCAATATGGAGTTTATTTTTGTTAAAACATATCTGGCCACTTTGGCCAAGTAAAGCATTGAAAAATGTATATCAAACAAAGTGAATAGCGATTGGTAGTATTAGACTCACGCCAAATAACATTACGTACATTAATCAAGATCCCGTTTTCCCGGGAAATCTTAACACGATACCAGCCAATAGGACACGCGTTAAGCGGTAATTTTCCCGGAACCAAATAAAAGTTCTCCCCCAAGTGCGAAAGAGGGTCAGGCTTAATTACTCGTAAATTGACCGGGATATAGTCCCAAATGTGTGAAGTTATCCACGGATGTGTACAAATTTATTTGAATTAAACTTCTTAGCAAGTAGCTACTTTGCTAAAATTTTAACTTAAATGTATTAGTAGTATCCTATGTGATAGGACTATTTGCAGGGTCCTGGGGAAGTATCGCCATGGTAAATTATTCTCCCGGCAATAATACGCAAATATTACTGTGTGTCAAATCGGAGTCCTTGGTTCACAGCTTAAATACCCTGGGGATGGGTATATTGTCTTTGCCTTGGTTCGTATTCCACGCGCACCACTGTCTTTTCAAAGTATTGTGGATCATGTCCCTAACTTTAAAACGATGATGAAAATAAATCGCGAGGAAACCTATTTGTAGGAGAAGATTTGACTCTACAAATACAAGTGAAGACTGTCAACCCGCAACTTTGACCAGCTTGGTAGACTACTATAGACAAAACTTTCCTACTGGGTTAATTGTTATGCTAGAGGACTAGGACTAGGGATTCTATACATTGATTGTGTTGATACAGTTAATTTAATCACCGTATTACGAAACCTAACTTAACCTCAATTATGTTTCTTTGGATTGATTTGACGTCACAAGCGCCGAAAATGTTTGACCGATGTGGCTGTATTAAAAAAAATTTGGTTTTTGGTTCACATAAGCTTTGATTGAGCCCTGAGTACATGTTTGAAATATAGTGACAAAACTTTCCTAAAATAAAAATAACAGTTGTTAGACAGATTCAAAAGAGAAGAACACATATTAAAGTGCAAATTCTTCACTAGCAATTTTAAAGGATACATTATTTTTTCTACGCTCACATTACTTCTGATTTCAATCACGTTTCAATAAAAAGCAGCTCATCCGTGAATATTTCCAAAGCGTACATGCCATTGTAACTTTGAGTATCAAAGATGGAATATCGGGCCATATTTTTATTAATAACGCATCACAAAAGGAAGATTATCTGCCCGTGGTTTTGGCAGATGTTACTATTGAATCGAATGATACAACTTGGCCAATTGCTATTATGTATGTCTACTACTGGTTTTTAGCTACTCACTCATTTTAATGGCTGGCAATACGTATCAACTTTTTTTACGTTTGAATTAAGTATGTAGGTAACTATAATCAAGGACACAAAATGTGTTAAACGCTAAAATAAGAAAAAGCAGGTACAATAATAAGTGCGATTGTGTCTTTGACTTGACTACAAAATAATTCGGCAGTGACGTTTATGTGCTATAACCCACTATATCTAGCGATTAGGTAAAAATGCTCTCCTGATCCCTCGTCCAAAGACTCCAACCCACTAAATGTTCCCACTGGTGAAACTCAAGTCCTAGACCTGCAAGGTAAGAATCAAAGCCATAATCCAAAGCGCTCAGGATTTTTAACCGACTTCAAAAAAAGAGGAGGTCATCAATTCGGCTGTTTTTTCGTATGTATATTATGCGATAGCTCCTCCAATTGTGAATTAATTTTTATGGTTCTTATTTTGTTTGGTAGATCACAGTTCAGAGGGGTCCCACATACATTTTATTTAAATAGGAATGCTGGTTTTCGAAACATCAACAAAAAATTAAAATTAAGTTTCATGTACCTCGATCACGTAGTAATTGCTTTTTATGAAATTTGGTCGAGTGTTTGAATTTAACTTTAAATTTACGTCGGTTTTGTTTTGTAGAACACGAGTAGTGAAGGTGAGTGTTGGTGTACGTCAGAAAGGGACGTCCCCTTAAACCTACATCGGTAGATCCTCGGGATCTACCTGGGATTTCTCTCTCTGGCACACGATGGACCCGGTACCCGCACGGTGAATCCATGGAGTGCTAAGAAGATCGTCTCAGTCTCATCGTCTCATCGTTAAAGCCAGTAATGGTGAGAAGCTCGTACTTCACTTCGGAAAATAATCAGAGGTACAGGCGGGATTCGAGCCTACGGCCTCACGAATGTTAATCACACGTTCTAGCCAGTACCGTGAAGACTTGTAATTCGGTGATCGTTATGTAAACTTTAATATACCTTTATCTAATTTGTTGGAATCTAATTGAGCTGATCGAACTAAGGAATTATTACAATGTTGCAACAGCGATGAAGTCATGCGTAGATCGTACAGAAAGAAGTTAATTGTAGCTAAGTACAATTCTTCAAGCAGTTAACGGTGTCATCAATTTAAAAACAAAGAAATACACTGGAGGTCGAACATATAATTTGAATCAATGGGATTGATGACAACCGTTCGTCAGAAAACGCTGGAGGCAAAACCATGCAGTTGTCCAATGAACGGTTCTTATACGTAAATCAGACATTACTTACCTGATTAACAGTCTTCAAAATAAGAGGGCATATTTATTGTCATTTTTTGGTAAATTTCTTGGTAGAACACCACGGCAGAACACAGATCGACACTTAAAATTAAAGAACATCAAAGATTAATAACATCTCGAATTTCTCGACTTTCTTTTTCTTGACTCTATTAATCAATCATTAAATAATTTGGTCGGATAAAATACCTGTTCATCTAAACCATATCTTAAAGATTGTATAATTGTATAAATACCATATCTTAAAGGCCTGAAAACATGCCTGCCATCTTTGTTTTAGCACAATTGTTCAATAGCTAAGAACCTAAACATAAAATATGACTAAATATCTTACTTTGATAAGTGATAGGCATGTATTTTATTTATTTAAATGCTACCGAATAGTAATTGGCTTAAAAAATATCCTAACATAATAAAATAACAAGATAAGCCCAGCTGCGGGCAACATTTTTTATCATTTCGATTATCTGCAGAATGCTGTCGAAGGCTACAAACAGTAGCCGGCACAAAACACTCTTATTGCTAATTAAAAGAAATTCCACAACTATGGCTTTCCCTCAGACAAAAAACATGAACCCGCCATGACGATTCCGAGGTGTGAGTAAAAGCTATGTAAGTGGGTTGTAAAACCACGTTTTAATTGTAAGCGCCGTTGTTTTCTGCAAACAACGATGGGAATCAAATGGGAAGGACGGAATGAGATATACTCGTAGAAAGCACTCTGGAGCTAATGCGTGTATGGTAATTGTCTCATAGAAGTTTTATTAGTGTTATGAGCTAGAAAGAATTGTTGCTATCTTTGCCAACGTCACATACTATATAAGTACTAAACACAATTTAATCGTTTTAAGCTGTCGACGACGAAAATGAAGCAAACACACAGGAACACTTACCTATCGAAATCGTCAAAATAATATTTCATTAATGACTTTGAAAATGTTTGTCTTATGTAACGATAAAATCAGTTAATTCTATATTTTGGTAAATTTTGTGTCTATAATTTGAATTGACTAGTTCGGAGCTGATGTGTACACAGTTTTTATTGTTGTTATGATATTTATTGTATTAAATAAATCATAAATTTATAATAATGTTTAACTGTCGTTGCAGCTAACAAATAATAATGAAACCCAGCAACACGATGTACGTAGGTAGGGTGACATAATTGACATAATTTGGATGAATCCAATAACTGGAATTCGAAACATTGACGTATAAGAAAATGCCTACATTCGGATTCCGACGCTCTGAATTTGGGTTAAAATGCATACCAACATTCCTTCGTGCGTTTCAATTCTATACAAATAGAAACTTTATGGAACACATACAAACATACATACATAATTCAAAATAATCATGTAGGTAGAGTTACATTTTGTCATTAAACTGTAATTGCGCAGTTTTTGCTACATAAGGCTCAATCAGAATAAATTAATCGATAAATGTTTGATAGGATGTTTTTCTAATATCGATCAACACTAACCTATGATTAGAGACAATAGTAGATGACAGAATCATATATCATAGTCAATAAATGCACGCAATTGCAACGTCGAATTAATAAACTTAATAGTTTATTAATATACTAGTCTCCTAAGCAACGGCGAAATTCGATAATCGATTTATCAATTAATTCTACTTATACAAACATTTTGAAGTTTGGGTGTTTGGATGTTTGTTGCGCAATCACGTTGGAAACGCTGAACGGATCGGCTTGAAATTTGGTACAGACAAATGTTAGTCAGGAAGAGCATATAGGCCTTATAAATGTCAAAGTTTGATATTTTGTGTCTTAATCACGACAAAACGGCTGAGCGAATCTGGTTGAAATTTAAAACATAGTTAGATTTTAGTCTGAAATAGCTCATAAGCTAGTTTTCATCGAGAGAAAATAACGGGAACGGGAACTATGCGGGTAAACTCGTGGGATGCAGCTAACTCAAAATTAAACGACAATAAAAGTGGGCACGGAATGGTATATGGAATGCTTTTGGATATGTTTTATGTATGGATGTTCTGTGTTTGTGCGTAAAAGTTGTAAACTAGTAACGTTTGTTTTTTTACATCATTTGTTTGGTTAGTTTATTTCAGAATATTTTTAATACATAGAAGTGTGGTCATTTATGTCATTATGATTATTAAACAAAAATCATTACATTTCAGTTATCTAAAAATAATAATTGAACATGATGCATTTAAATAATAAATAATCAATATTTAAACGAAACCCAGACAAACTCGGGACGAACCCTAGTTATTTATAAATTGATCTACATTAATCGTTGAAAGTGCATGGCATACGCAGGTGGGAACAGTTGACCTCACAAGTTAAATTAATTTATTAATTGGATGCGAGTAGAAAAACAAAATAAGTTCAATTATATTCAAGTGCGAGGCGATAATTAAGGCAATTGCATATGTTTTTCAATCAGTCGAACATTTACGCTAATTGAATTAATCCAGTTATGTAATTGTAATTTACATTACCTATATTTAATTTTGGAACTTTTTTGTTTGTTTTTGAGCACGGCCTTTGCAATTCGAATTTCATAATAAACTGGTCTAGTTCAGAATGGTATGCAAAATTTATTCGATTTTGTATGTAATTAAATTAGCTTCGTAATTGTTACCTATTTATAGATTTTGTTTTTGTTTTATTCTATCGTTTTTATCAAAGAGTTTACATATACTACGTATATCAATCGTGAGCAGATGACGTGCATACTTTCTATGGCAACATAGTGATGTGCCGCGACAAAAGTATGACACTTGACACTTCCACAAGAGCAACAAGGCAAGAAAGATGCTACCCGTGTTTTCGGTGTAAAGCGTTTGTGCCAACTCTATGCGTAGTACCTATAATCATAATCAATTTATTGATAACAGTTGTTACAGGTCATATTACTATTTGCCTACAATGTGTAGCTTATTTAATTTTCCACATTACATTAGTTATTAAAACTATTCAATAATTAGAATATGTGATTACAACTTAAAATTAAACAAAAATTTTAAAAAAAAGTTTAATAATAAATGATGTACATACTAAAATAGTATTCAAACATAAAAATAGAATTTCAAATAACATTTCTTACGAATACGTCCTAACTATAAAACAACTGCTCTATATGTAAACTCTTTGGTATTTATATTTTTTGATTATGACATTTGTAAGTTCAAACATGTCGCATTTATGTATGAGGTGTAGTCAATCATATCATATCAGATAAAAAATGCTCAATCGACGTAGAATTAGAAAACGTGAAAGTTTAAAAACGCAAATTTGCATTAATTGCCTACAGACGGCACTACATAAACATAAACAATTAGACAAGTTCATGTTCCCACAGATGGGGACGAAGAGAGTTACGGTTATAATCCACCACGCTGGCTAAGTGTGAGTAGGAGATGTACGTCCTCGCAAAATGTCTTTTTTCATGAAGTTTTCCTTGTGTGTGAATTGTCCAGCAATATTTATTTATTTATCGTTAAAGCTAGTGGTGGTGACAAACTCATACATCTACATTTGGAAAAACACACAAAGTTTTAGGTATGATTCAAACCTACGGTTTTGAAATCATACGTTCTAAACACCTTAATATTTCGTTAATGGCAGTAACTGGTTGGTAATTAAAAAATATGAGGTTTTTTAATCACCAAATATAGGTTTTAGCTTGATCGCCATCTAGCCTGATGTAAAGCAATATGGTCTGAGAACGCGCTTTCTTAGAAAAAAAAACTGTTTACTTACTCTCTTTGGAGACACCTAGATGGAGGTTATATCCAACTGAACTTGGTTTCTATAATATATTCGTGATATAGTTGACTTTGAAATTTGCTTTTTTTATAGCACCAATTATTTGAAATTTGAAAGTTTTTTTAAATCCCTCATTAACGATAACAATGTTGTGTAGGTGCCATAAAATGCTTATTCATAATATTGCAAAAAAAGTTAATAATAACGTCGCAAGCGCGTTGACACTACCTGTCAATACGACATAGCCAGCTCCGTACCATATCCCCAGTTTTTTTAAATGTTAGAGATATGTAACGTTTCTCGTCTTTCCGAACCGTTCCAAGTGGCCACGGCGTTTAATTATTGTTGCCACCGCGTTTATTATTACGATTGCCTTATACGGCTCAACGGCAATTTGTTTGATTACCTGCAATTGCCAGCTGATGTTTTAACCATTAAAATTGTAAACGGTGTTGCGCACTGCAAGAAATCGCCATGATTGCCACACTCGACCACTATTTATCAAACTTTTTTCTCTAAATGCGGAAATAACAAAAACGGCTCACACATACGAGCGCAGTTCGAAGTATGATTTAGTTTTTACATTCCAATAAATGAATAACATATTAGTTATAAAAAGTTGGCTTAGATAATAGTCGTCTGCGGCGTTTATGATTTTACTGTGGTGCGTGAAGCTTGTTAGTAACTTTGTTAGAAATATGGTGAATAGTGATAATCAGAGTACAATCTTCCATTGTACTAAGATAAACAGGTTGTATTTGTTGTAAAAAATAAATAAATCTTAATATTTATCTTAGTACCAAGTATAATTCGTTCTGTCTAGGTTTATCTGTTTTTTGTAGTAAGTGAATTTGAACTTGAGCCTGATGGTAAGCCACACGCTTGTTCATAACATCCCAACGCACACGTATCTATTAGAACAAGAAGAGTCCAAATCATCGCCTGGCTTTACACTGCGTTCTTCACCCAGAGATATAAGATGATTTGTCTTTATGCCCTACAATTTCTCTAGAAACCTTGTCCATTAGAGCAGAATACAGTGATGGTTGCACATTACAGCGTATTAGCAGTAGAATAACTAGTAAAAGTGTGGTACCTCCGCTGGCAAAATTTGCAAAGACTCCCATCACTACAGTCTACTCTTCGTGTACTCTATTTATTGCTAATAGCTTCTCCCTTCATGGAGAAGACCTTATTATTTTTGCGCTTCTCTTCTAAGGCTACATAAATTTGAAATTGGCCAACAGCTCACAGTAAATGCACAACAAAGCACGAACAGACACGGGTTTCTCAAATCCGATCCCCATCCGGAACGTAAACAGGCAAATCCTTACTTAATTTCAGTCGCAGAATTCAATCAGTATGTAAGCTTTATGCCGCTTTATACCCGAGTAATGTTATAATGCCTCGCATCATCCCCCCGCAGGAGTCGCAGCGACACCGCGCGGAACCTTTAATTATTATCAACACATCATTTTCATACCAGTTTTCGGTAGATTAGGGCTGTCTAAACTGAATGCAGATACCAGAGCAAGAATTTAATGTAAAATTCTATCATTTGAATAATAATTACTGTTTTATTAAAACCGTTCATGCGGTTTGCAGTTAAAACTAGTAGTAGTTTACCTGCGTAGTTCACATTCCCGTAATGTTTCCGCGATGTAGCGAAAAGTAGCCTAAATGGCTATAGTCTAAATTTGTTTCACATTTCAACTCGATAGTATCACGCGGGTCGACGTGATTGAGCAACAAACATCGCAATTTTGTACGATTATTAGTAGGATATGTTATTTTCTGTTATCACGATCATATAAAGGCTGGAAGAGTATTAGATGTTTCAGAATGACAAATTCTTTACTCATCTTGAATTTACTAAACAAACCGCTTTAGCTATACTAATGTTGGAGTGTTACGTAACACTAAAATCTAAAGGTAAGTAGATATTTTTTACACGCCGAAAGGTAGTACTTACATTGTGAACTGTACAAAAACTTGTCTTTAAAAAATTTACAATATTTGTTAAATAAATTGCCCTTTGAGATTGAGCTTCTTCTTATACTGTAAGTACCCAAAACTGCAAGGTGAAAAAAATACTTCTAGAAATTCATAATTCGATTGATTAGATAATAACCTAATGATTTATAGTATTCAATATGAGGTGTTCACAAACGAGCACAACACATCTAATGCGCTTGAGAAAGAACATCGATTTAGATTAACTGCCTTAAGATAAACATCAGTCGGCAACCCTTCCAGCACGTGGGCACATCCCTTTCACGCATTTCATATTCGTACTTCCATTCCGTTCAACCTTCGCAGGAGGATTATATTCTGGCTCCGATGTTTTCGTATCCTATTATTTCACGGGGTGAAAATAGGCTACCCACCCCCTCACTCACTCAAACATTGACACCCTCCGCTTGCATGTGTATCTCGCATCGCGTATGCGGATTAGAACTTCTGTGAATGTGTGCGCCTTCCCAAGACTCTATGTTAATGTGTGTGTTTGTTTCATCAACTGTAAACCACTGTCAACGACTCGTCAAAATAATATTGGCTTAGCGCTGGAGCCCGTATACAGATTCGGAACACAGAAACTTGATATGTTCACGAATTAATTATGATGGGCTTAAATTATTATCACAGCGGAAAATTCGTCGAAAATAATTGGACTAGACTGGTTGCTATATGACAGTACTTGTTTGTGTGTGCTATTGTTGGACCCAAATGTATAATGCGTATTTTAATATCATCCTTGAGGCATGTATAGAATGCAATTTTAGGTCGTTTTTCAAATTTAGCGTGAAATGGCTAGTACTAATTCCGAACCATTTCATGTTCACACTGTTGGGACTCTGCATTTATTCACAAAAAGATAGACAATATCATAATACACTACGTTGGCCAAGTGTCGGTTGACGGATGACATATGTCCTAAAAAGATATGTTTTTTAAAACTTGTCGGTTTCCTTACGATGTTTTTCTAAACCGATAAAGCCAATGGTGATGACGAACATCTGCACTTGTATAAATACTCGAAGGTGTCGAACCTACGACCTCGCGATTGTGTTCTAGCCATTAATTAGGCCACTACGGCTTTTTACAGCTTGTTTTCTCAGTACTAACTTTAAAAGATT
The DNA here is from genome assembly GCA_017562165.1 of Ectropis grisescens. NCBI lineage: Eukaryota > Metazoa > Arthropoda > Insecta > Lepidoptera > Geometridae > Ectropis > Ectropis grisescens. Next base: position 22,428 of record JADLOZ010000284.1, on the reverse strand, counting down.
TTTTCAAGAAAATTATAAATAAAAATGTACGAGTAAGAAAATTATAAATAAAAATGTACGAGTAAGTAACATTCAAAGTTATTGAAAGGCTTATTCGAAACCCATCCATCTTCTTACCAATTATGTTATAATTAAAATCATCTAAGCACAGTCGGAGAAAAAACCACAGCATTAACGTTTCAACAACAGTGACAGGAGACACAAAAAATAATGACTCTTGAAACAGAACAACGTATAATTGCATTTATTTTTCTGCAGAAACGAAGAAAATCGCAATAAAAACGGAACATCGCTCGTTTCACTCATGAGAGTGTTTCGAATTGCAAATTTGGGGAAAAAAACAAAATAACTACACTCAAAGTCAAATGCGGCAGTGCGCGATAAGCAAGTGCCGCTTATGCAAGATCACGAATGTAATTGCTCCCTTGTCTGGCACGACACTTCGAGCCAGAACGAGATGGATAACTGTTGAAATATGAGTGCAAACGAGAAAGCGATATGCCAGAAGCAACAGAGTCGTAAGCGACAAAAATGATTGATTGCTCGCCGTCTTGCGCTGAGCTCTATTTAATCACTTTATTCCCTTTTCTCCGTTTGTGTTGGGATAATTTTGTATTTGTGTAATTTGTATATGAAATGAGGAGAATTCATCCCGAGCAGGTTCATATCCGGCGCCCGTCCGAGCCCGCACGGGCTTGGCTTGATGCTATCAGGGTAGGGTCGGGACCAGAGGCGTTGGCATCACTGCCAACTCAGATTGTTATCGCGTTGTTTTGGAAATCCATCCTGTTCAATCGAAAAAATATAAGGACCAACTCTTTTATAAATCCGTGTTACCGAGGTTGAAGATTTTTCCCACTAATATTATAAATGTCAAAGTTTGGATGTTTGTTGCTCAGTCGCGATGTAACTACTGAATGGATCGGGCTGAAATTTTGAACACAGGTAGATTATAGTCTTTTATAACACACTAGATGCCCGCCCCGGCTTCGCCCGTGGTATATTATATAGCACTCATCGGGATCCCGTACATATCCAACGGTGAAAGAATGACTGAAATCGGTTCACTCATTCCTGAGAATATCGATTTCAAACAAAAAACCTCTTCAGCTATCTGCTACGCCACCTGTCGGAAATTGGTTGTACCAACTCAGATTTAGAAAAAAAAATTTAGCAAAGGTTTATATTCAATGCACAGATTACTGAAATTCAATGACGCAATCTTTGACACATGCTGTCATGTGTCATGTCAAAGCACGAAACATACGAAAACTCTCAAAAGGGGAATATTTTTTCCCCGATTTTGTTACATTCTTGTTTCATGCCCCGCTTCAATTAATAGTAGAGTTATTTTCTATAGCCTAAAGCCTTCCTCGATAAATGGACTATCCAATAGAAAAAGAATCTTTCAATTCGGACCAGTACTTCCCGAGATCCTAGCGTTCAAACAAACAAACAAACAAACAAACAAACAAACAAACTCTTCAGCTTTATAATATTAGTCTATACTAATATATAATAGATACTGCTACTTTTTTGCGGGAAAACAACAGGAACGGGAACTACACCAGTAAAACAGCGGATTGTTGCTAGTTTATTCAAAATCATCTGATAAATTATATTATGTTTACATGCTGCACAATACAAGTATGATCTTAGAATTTATTTTAACAATAGCTTGTTTTTTTTTATTGTCCAGGCTCTTTAGGCCCAGCCCGCGAAGCTAATCCCTAACATAATCAGGGCATTCGTTTTTCAGGCTGCATCCCAGCCAGCACCATAGTGGAGTTCAGAGAGTCCGTGCGATATAATAGTTTGATTTGGATGGCGTACTTCACATCTTTCGAAGTACCTAGTTAGTATAAAGAAGCTAAACTCACCACTCATGTGTCCGTTTTCGTAAGGCGAGTACTCTCCGTTCTCCAGACGGTGCTTCTTGAAGGGATGGCCCGGGAACTGCGTGGCGGCGAGAGAGAGACCCACGCCTGACGCGCGCTTCGGAGGTCGTCCCGGTCTGGAGCTGCGGACATAGTAGCACGTTACTGCCGTTAGGGACATTGCACTTAGCACTATCGAATATAACTAAAGCTATCGGGAGGGATTATAAATGTGGGCAAAGTTATCAGAGTCCTTTGCAAGTTGTTATTCTTTGTAGTCATTGTCTTGGCTTGGAGCTATGGACAAGGACAAAGTAGTACGTTACTGCCGTTAGGGACATTGCACTTAGCACTATCGAATATAACTAAACCTATTGAGAGGTGTTATGATAGGGGGAGAATAAATAACTTTCAAAGGAATTTGATAGGTTTGCCCCCTATCATAACACATCTTCGTCACATAACACGTCTTATATTCGAACATAACTAAAGCTATCGAGAGGTGTTATGATAGAGGGCAAACCTATCAAATTCCTTTGTAAGTTATTTATTCTCTTTAGTCGTTGTCTTGGTTTGTAGCTGCGGACATAGTAATACGTTACTGCCGTTAGGGACTTTGCACTTAGCACTATCGAATATAACTAAAGCTATCGGGAGAGATTATAAATGTGGGCAAAGTTATCAGAGTCCTTTGCAAGTTTTTATTCTTTGTGATCATTGTCTTGGCTTGGAGCTATGGACAAGGACATAGTAACACGTTACTCCCGTTAGGGACATTGCACTTAGCACTATCGAATATAACTAAAGCTATCGAGAGGTGTTATGATAGGGGGCAAACCTATCAAATTCCTTTGTAAGTTATTTATTGTCTTTAGTCGTTATCTTAGTTTGTAGCTGCGGACATAGTAATACGTTACTGCCGTTAGGGACATTGCACTTAGCACTATCGAATATAACTAAGGCTATCGGGAGACATTATAAATGTGGGCAAAGTTATCAGAGTCCTTTGCAAGTTGTTATTCTTTGTAGTCATTGTCTTGGCTTGGAGCTATGGACAAGGACAAAGTAGTACGTTACTGCCGTTAGGGACATTGCACTTAGCACTATCGAATATAACTAAAGCTATCGGGAGAGATTATAAATGTGGGCAAAGTTATCAGAGTCCTTTGCAAGTTTTTATTCTTTGTGATCATTGTGATCATTTTATTTAAAGCTATTGAGAGGTGTTATGATAGGGGGCAATGCTATCAAATTCCTTTGTAAGTTATTTATTCTCTTTAGTCGTTGTCTTGGCTTGTAGCTGCGGGCATAGTAATACTACTAATACTACTAGTAAGGAGCATGTTACTGGCAGTAATGTGCGTAGCGCGATAGAGACATCGCATTTACCATTATCGCATATAACAAAAAAATACCAAATTCATTAGCAAGTTATTTATTCTCTTGGGTCTTGGTCTTGGTCTTGGTCCGTAGGGACATAGCAACATGTTCCATTTAGCACTATCGAATACATATAACTAAAGGTACGAGTATTGGGAGAGATTATGATAGTGGGCAAAGCTATCAGAGTCCTTTTGTAAATAATTTAATCCTTAGGCCGTTGTCTTGGTTTGGAACTACGGACATAGTAGCACGTTTCCGCAGTTAAGGATATTGCACTCAGCATCGAATACAAGTAAAGCTATCGGGAGTAATTATAACAGTAGAAAATGCTAGCAAAGTCCTTTGCAAATTATTTCATTTTTTAGGACATTGTCTTTGCTTGGAGCTGCGGACATAGAGGCATGTTTCTGCCGTTAGACAAACTATGCTTAGCAATATAATTAAAGTTATCGGGAGATATTAGGATAGTGGCCAAAGCTAACATTTTAAGATTATTTACTATTCTAGACAATGGAGTTTAGACTCTAGGTTAAATAAGGACAATGCACTTAGCACTATCGAATTTAACTAAAGCTATTGGGAGAGATGATAACAGCGAATAAACGAAGCTGAAGTCTTTTGCTAATTATTTTGTCTCGTAGACCATTGTGTTGGTTTGAAACTTTGGACATCATTTTAATTTATTCGAGACATAAGCTCATACTATAAAAACTAAAAATATATTGTACACATAAGATTAAAAAGTATTGAAAACAAGTATTAAATGGATTTAAAAGTAAGTATTAAAAGCATTAGAGCATGTTTCTGCCGTTAGAGATATACTGTACCTACTTAGCACTATATAATGAACTAAAGCTATCGGGAGAGATCATAATGGCTTGCAAAGCTATCAGATTCTTTTGTACTCGTAACTTTATTTAGTATTTGATTGGGTCATTGCTATTGTTTTCTTAATTATTATTTTACTGAACCAAAAACAAAATTATATGGTTTATTTGATATATTATTGAAAAAACGTAAATGTGGCTGATTATTGTCTAAAAAAAACGAGTTTTCTATCATTTTAAGCAATGCACGAATTTAGTACAGGATTTTTGCAATAGTTGCCATTTGTTTACTGTTTTGGACCAAGACAAAAAAGCTAAACCACAAACAGTTGATTTACAAAAAACGATAGATTTGTACATGCGTCTTAGTAAAAGACGATAACCAAATAAATCAAGCTCTCGCGTGGGGTGGCCACGTCTACAGATTTATTCTTATTTATCTCACCCCAAGATTTAATACCGCAAGACTTCGCCTCAGTTTCCACAATTTCACGCTTATTGTTTTCCCATCCGTGATTTATGTTACCGTAATAGACAACGGTATTTCTTGGACGTAATAAAGTTTGTCACCTAAATCTTTGCCCTTAAGCCTATTGCGCACTTCCGGACCTATCTGCGCTTTTTGGCCTTACTTTAACCTCTATTACTTGAAGTATAATTACACTTTTATGTAATTTGAATGAATGCATTACGAAAGCTGATAAAATTTTTGAACAAACAGTTCATTGATGTTAAAACACCTTTGTGTTTAGACATTTAGGTATGTTCATAATATTCAATGCAGATACTCAAATAAATTTCAGAAGTAATCATTACGTCATCCAAATAATCATCAAAATTGATTTACAATTGGCGAAACAATCGCGTAACATATGTACATACAAGAAAAATTTAATTGAGAACCTCCTCACTTTTCGAATTCGGTTAAAAATGATTTCTGTCATCACACTAACTGCTTCCTTTGTTTCGCTAATAGATGCCTGGTGGCTTAGTTGGTACTAGAAGCTGTGGGTCGTGGGTTCGATCCCCACCTAGTTTAAGCAAATGTTTGTGTGATGAATTCAAACATTTGTACTTTGCCTGGGTGTTTTCTATGTATAATAAGTATGTATTTAAAAATATGTAAGTATTATATCAGCTATCTGGCTTCCATAGTACAAGGTCAGATAGCGTTGTGTGTGAAATGTCCAATAAATAAATATTTTATTTATTTAATCCATTTCCGTCTTTTGCTAAACCAAATCATTCACAAAATTTGTTTCTTTTTTTGTTTTTTTTCACGTTGTAACAACACAAGAAGCTTGAAAGCTTTTTTGAAAATTATTAGTATAGCATTGGTTGCGAATTCCATATGGAAGAAACTGACGTGGTTATTACACATTTTAAATAAATTCACGGGCATCTCACGTCTGATATAGTCAGTCCAGTCCAGCTCAAGTTTCGATCGCGCCCGACGATCTTTTTCAAGCAGACTTGAACTTTAGTCGAACTGCACTGACTATATCACACGTGAGTTAGCCCTGTATTTATTTAAAATTAATTCAATAACCCTGAAAGCTGTTCTCGTAAGTGAGGGGATCAAACTGCAGGTACTAACTACTAAGTAATATTCCCACGTAATCTTTATTTTACAGAAACCACGATGTTTTAGGTAATGAAAAATAATATGTTTGCTAAGATATCAGTTTTTCTATCGGACTGCTTGTAGCTTTAGAAAGCGACATCGTTTCATGGTTGATGCTCCAAAGACATGAACAAAGAGGTTTTACTCTACTTTTGTTATAAGAACGACTATGGTGTGGAATAAGCTACCTTAGTGTGTTTCCCCGATAGTTATAGTAGAGAGTGAATAAGTTTCTTCTATATAAGCACGCTTCATCTTAGGCCGCATCGTCGCTTAAAATTAGGCGAGATGGCGGTCAAGTGTAAAACTATTTAAATTAAAAAAAAGTTTGCGGCGTATCGGTCTAGTACGCCCTTCCATATATTTCAAATGGAGAGTCCACAGGTTGCTAGTTTTACGCAAACTGCGTATTGTGAGCGCAAAACTAGCAAATTGTGGACATTACATTTCAAATACATGAAAGGGTGTAACTAGACTAACTCAGTCGACCGCTCAAAGTTTGTCTAGCTACTACACAGCCTTAAAGTTTGATAGGAAGTAGATGCCATCTGAGGCTAACACCAAGGCCACAATTTCCTTTTCTAAAAAAAATCAAACTAAACAGTCGCAACTGTAATTTCTTTCCACATCAACTATAACGAACCTGTCACATCAGAGTAATCACAAATAACGGGCTCAAATCCGATACCACATTCGCGGGCAGATCAATTACATTCATAGCGCGTAATCCTCACACGAGCATCGAGGTACCATCAGCGACCAACTTCGGCAATTATCGGGGGAGCGATGCTGTTATCATAGTATCGGCTTACGCAGAAACTGACTCTCGCCTATTTATTTTTATGTCAGCAACCGTCATTATGAGACACTCCATTAGCTTGGATTGCGGTGAGTCTCGTTTTCGGTTACGCTTTTGGGGTGCGATTGTGGTTCCTTTTTTCTTTGACGTGACACACGCTGATAAAGGGTTTTGCTCGTTTTCGTGAGGATTATGAACTGTGTCATTAATTAAGAGAACGAATCTTCAGAGTCATTATCTTCAGAGAATAATTTTTTTATTTAAATTTCGTTGACCAATCACCGGTCACTAAACTGAGGTCACGTGATCGAGTGACGCTTCTTGGCATGACCATCTAGATTTATATGTGAGAACGATAAAACTTACGAAGATAAGACAAATAAAATGGAGATATGATTTCAAAGTAGTGCTTGATTTAGTTACATTATTTGGTTTGATGTACCTGTTCGTGCCGTCATTCTATAAAACACTATTCTTAATACTACCCACTCCTATAAAATATACCTTTGAAATGTGTTCAGAAATAAAAAAATATGATGAACGATTTGTATACATGCGCGGTCCGAGGGGGGGGTCACGGGGGACATGACCCCCCCCAAAATCGTATACGTCGAACAAAAAATCTAAGAAAATTAAAAATATCTAATAGTACATAGACTAGTTTTTAACGCGGGAAAACAACTAGAACGGGAACTACGAGGGTAAAACCTTGGGGGACTACTAGTAAAGTATTTTTTTGCTCGATTTATTGTATGTCTACGTGTGACCCCTCCCAAAACCTGAGGCTGCGTACTGGTGACCCCCTCCAAAATTCGAGGCTGGGACCGCGCCTGTTTGTATAACGCTTTGTTGTAATTTCTTAATTTCGATCCTACATTATGTTGTCATTTGTAGATTAAACCGGTTACTTACTTACTTTACCTACTTTTCCTGGGAAAGTAACAAACCCTGATCAGAGATTCTACTACCAACTAGAAGAGTATACAGTAATCGGCGTGCTTTGGTTCGAAGGACAATGCTTTCAGTGAAATAACTGGACAAAGAGAAAACCCATCTTCAATAAAATATTCGGGTAACGAGTTAACGAGTTTCTTTACTTAATGAGTCAACCGCTCTTAGGTGGTTTGATTTAAAACATTAAATCAATCGTCAACTCATATCATTTCAAACTGATAACTTAATCTTATTAAACCACCCACGCCAAAATCACAGACGACCGACACGACTTCATAAAGTATAAAATAGTGACGCAATGGAATAAAAAAAATGTGACAAATAAAAAAAACATGTAATCGAATATTGAAAGTGTCAAGGGAGCACAGATAAGGTAGCACGTGCCGCTCCCAAGCGGCCACTTAGAGCACTACAGATTAAGGCTGCCTTCGTAAGCTATACTCACTATACCCGCAATCTGAATACCGCAAAGCTCACCGATAAACGCCATTAAAAACCGTTCGATTTATTACCGAACGATTTATAGTTTATGCGGAGGACTACAGGAGGCGCATTCCGATGGGGTCATATGTGAAACAAGTAAAAGCGTCGAAGTAAATGTCAGCCATGTTTTTATGTGCAAGTTTTTGCCGTAAAAATTAATATGCGATGATAAAGTTATTTCATTAACACGTCTTTAATTGCGTATATTTAAATACAGTGTAAGGCCAGTTGGCTACTTCCCTAGTTTGAGTAAAAATGGATATTCCTAACAAATAAAAAACATTAAAACTTTTTTTTCAGATTATGGTACTAAAATTTACTTATTCATTAATTATTAATCTATGATATGTAAAGTTTAGTACTTTTTAATATTTAGAGAGAAGGAACAAGCAAAACACGCATCTGATGGTATACAACACATCTGCCAACAATATTACTGTGTCACATCATTGTCTATCACTACACTCCGTTTAAGATAATTTACGTCACCCAGAAGTTTAAGATAATTTACCTCTTTGCTCTGTTATTTCTCTGGAAACATTGCCTTTCGAGCCGGAACACAGTAATGTTTACACGATGAACTGGCGAAGTTCTGGTTCTTCTACGGGCAGAATCCTCAGTCCTACCAGTAGATTTACGTAGATCAGTTGTATTGAATCGAAACAGTAACATTAACATACCTACTTGTAATTATGATCATTCTTTATGGGTTCAACCCTAAAATCAGCTTTTCCTTTGAATATTTAGTCCTGATAAAAAAAACATATGATATATCTAAGCACAGTTTAGTGCCGTAACCATCGTCACCTTATTTCAGTCCACGAACAATTAATGTGTTGATTAAAATGTGTTTAACGAAATTATACTGTAGGTAAGTAGTTGGTTAATGTTGTATAGTTAGTAGTTTTAATTTTAATTTAGTTTTGTTAATTTACCTATGCCGTCAAATTACGGCTGGATATAAGTACATAATGTTTTCCTCCTTTTTTATATGGAAAAGTGCCCAGAAACAGAAATAAGATATACTAACATTAAACTACATCATTGCACCACTACTTGTATTGAAAACATTACAAAGTTATATCGCTTCCATAGTGCTGCTTTTGCCCTACCCCTTCCCCGTCCTACCCTAGTGAAACTAACACCGCGTATAGTTTTGCTTTTTGTATATTTGCGTGGCAATATTCATCACTCACAGCCGTGTCACTGATCAAATACCATCCACAAAGGAGTCCCCAGATATTACTGACAGATACGCCCTTGATAGATAGTTCTGCAAACATAACAAATCCTGATCGACTAGTTTCATCCCGATAAAGCGTAAATTCTACGGGACTTTCAAAAGATGAGATAACTCACAATGATTTCTACTTTGTGATGAAGAGAGACATGAAACGGCTCCTACGAAATATTTCCAAGTTAATCCCATCGGTGTATAATAAAAAGTCCAGGATCTTCAAACATCACGTGAAGCTATTAAGTACACAAACAGTATCAACTACCGACGAACTATGAATAGACGGACGGGTCTTTGTTATTATATTTGTATTAGTTATTCTCTACTCTTAGTGGACGTGTTCACACTCACTAATAATTACTGACACTAAATCATATCGTTCACGTGGCGTAAACATCCTTCGTCTGGTGTTTAAAAAAGACCAAAAGTCGAAAAGCGACTTGCTGACAGCCCACTGTAAGCTAATAGTCATAATATTGTTTAACTTTCCTGTTGTAACTGTATTTTTTTCATCAAAAATAAGTTTCAACTCGTATGAGAGTGTTTACAGTTTAAAAAATAAGTATTATCAGTTGTTTTATTTCACATGGGTTGAAAAACTTCACCCGGTCGGCATAACTTAAGACTAAAAATTTATATTATCATTGAAACTAAGCCTTTCCCAGATGAAAACTATAAACTCATTGTTTATACAGTGGCAGTAAGTATTCCATTAAGGAACACATTTTAAAAGAGTCGTTACCAACATGCTGTATAGCTTATAACAATCATATTAATTTTAAAATGACACAACTGAGAATATTTTAATACTCGTTAGTGTCAATGCAATGTCATACGCCGTTATAAGACTGTCACATGAGGTTTATAACTCTGATAATCTATCAAATAATGGTGTCCCTAATTACGCTACCGGAATCTAATGCTGAGTTGTAATGAGATTAAAGAGATCTTTAAAATGAAGGTCAGGAGTTATGCTTAATGCCGTGACACATGATTCTCTGATGCACGGTTTCCTCTTCATCCGAGCCCTCGGAAACACGGTGTCTGGGTATTACACAAAACAATGAAGCACTGTCGTAAAAATGGCTCGAGAATCGGTAGACAAGGTAAAACAAACGAACGTAATCTTATCTACGGCAAACTAAAACGCGGTAGCAGTTTGTCTTGGGTTCAGCGCAAACATGATAAATGATTTCGGTTAAAAATCGTTGGTCTATTTTCTAAACGAGTTCCGGTCGGAGCTCGGTGCATTCCTTCCTTAGATATACATAATACCTATTCACCTTGAGAAGTACCTGAGGAAGAAGAGAGAGCACGATTATTGACAACGTATGAATCTCCAAGAATAACTAAGTATAGTTTTCAAAGATTGCTAACTAATCACTGCTTCAAAATAATATCATCAATAGCACAGCTAGCTCTACGTCAACAATGATTTCTAGTGAAACTGCGTCTACATCTGCCGTTTCTTGAAACTTCCGCTATTAAAAACAATGTTTTAATAAAACAACAGAGGAAAAATGTAATTGAAGCCAAAAATTAGAGGGCACTAAGACAGTAACAATAAAAAGTGAAAGCAAAGCCGCGTTTAATTGTGTCGTAAAATTAAAAATTAAATAAAAAATGCTCGGGGGTGGAAAAGTTTAGAGACCGTAATTCTATTTTACAATTATATCCGTGCTCAGCCGTTTGTCCTAATGTTACCTGCCCTAGGGGCAACTAATGAAATTACTAATTTATTTTGTTTCCTAACTTCTCTGGCATGTTTTAGTTTGAGTACCATAGAACTGTAGAAAAAAACTGCAAGTTTTAAGTAAATATTTATGTTAAAAGTATAAAACTGATTAAAACTTGAATTAAATTTATACAGTCATGAAAACAAGTGCATTGCTTTGAATTTAATGATCAAATTTAATGATTTCTATGCACGCAATTTGACTTAAATTTTTCTATGCAGAAACAGTAGGTTATTTGGAAACTCAGTACGACATCATAAGACGTAAATTATTAAACATTAAACATTTTTTGCTGAGGGGAATTCTGTAAATATAACTCAAATAAAACGAGCTCTTAATTATGTTTACGTTCAGGAATTTTGGCTAGGCTTCGTTGTCTTGATCCAGTATTTACTGAATATGATAAACTGCTCATATTATAATATGTTTTGCCTTTTACAATACAGTTTTGAATGACAAATATCTGTTAGGTATGTCGATAAAAAAACTATTGCAATGAACGGCGTAGTTCCATAGAACTGATAAGTTTACGTTGTATGTTGTTTTAATCATATCAGAAAGTATTTTCACAATACAATTTATAATTTCTGTTAATTAAAGTTAGGTCAGTTTAAATGAATGAGTAATTTTAAACAGCAAATCCTCCTATATTATAAATGTTTTAATATTTAGATGTTTGTTGCTCAATCACGCTGTAACGTATGAACGGGTCGTGCTGAAATTTGAACCATAGGTGGGTTTTTAGTCTGGAAAAACTCACGCTACTACTTTATCCCAAAAAAATACGGGAATGGGAACTGCGCGGGTAAAACCGAGGAACGCTGCTAGTCTATCTAGTATATCATTACCCAACATTATCAAAATAAAATATTTATATTTAATGTTATAGGAGATAACGAGAAAAGGAATAACTTTTATAGTCTTTCTGTCTATACGGGTTAACCGATAAATAAACAAAATAAAGCAGCACTTGTCTATCGGACAGTACAATCATAAACTAATGTAGCAAGTCACCTCAACAGTCAGGTAGCAGCAACGTTTCAATTTCTCGAGGCATTTTATTTACAAAACTAATTACGTTTGTCTGATAGGGTATTAAACAGCTCCCGGAGCTTCACTTGATTCGATGACAGTTAATAAAGACATTCCAAACGTATTTAACTTCGTATTTCATCTCGAGATGTGATCGCTTCATCAAACTCTGCCGCTGGACTTTTGTTATGTTTTTTGCAAGCAATTGTTTTGCTGGCCATCTCTTTAAACTATATCTTATTAGCGATAGAAAGATACATAAACACAATATTAACTAGGACGGTTTTTATTGGGGAGCTTTTTTCTAATTTTTATTACTGTTGGCACGAACATCATTGTCGGCACGCCACGTGGTTGGGATAATTGAAATGTCCAAACACTAAATTTATAGGTGCTGAGACGTCACTATTTCTTTTTTATTGCTAATGTGTTAGTATCTTTGGCGGATTTTTTAATTTGTCTGACATTAGCTTGGTTAACAGCCATGTTCTTGTCAAATACTCGAGCTAAAACAGATGTATTTAATTAAGTAGTTTGTTAGGGCTATATATTAGATTAACAAATACATACTTGCTAATATATGTACCTATATAACAGTAATATATACCGCCAATGATAAGTATATGAATCTATGAGCGTACCTGTATCTGTAAAATTCTTTATCATAGTGGCACATTAACTGGCACTGCAAATTTTTAATGGCTGATTACTTACATTTGCTTTTTTGTAATTTGTGTGATTCAAGTAAATATTACAACACAAATCATTATTTTTATAGACTGACTATCTAATTCATTATTAACGTCTGCATGACAAATTAGTATTATAGTAAATCTTATGCGATGCTCTCTCACTCAGATCCAAACGAACCAAAACTTATCGAAGTCAAATCTCATATTTCCGTGAAGCCATAACTGTACACCAAATACGTCCTTGATGGTTCCTGACCCTTCCGCGCTAGCCCGAAGTTTCATAGACAGTACAGATACTAACACTTAATACGTATGTCAGAAACACAACTCTGAAAATAATACAGTCAATAACTTAGGTATACATAATAGTAGGAGGTGAATACTCTACTTTTCATATCTTCTGCGAGGCAATTAAAAGAAAGGGCTATGTAAAATATTTTAGGTATTTATCTTTCGATTTTCCCGGAAGTAGATTATTAATAATCCCTAAAGCGTCCAATTTGATGAACTCCGGGGTCAATTCACTATCGCTTGAAGACATTTTGGTGTTTTTCAAGAATTAAAGTGATACAATTAAAAACTAACAAAATTCGACTCAATGGCGCCTTTTTATATTTTCTTTTTTTTTTGTGTTTTGTTTCTGTGCGGCCAGTTCGATATTTGAAAAAAAGTTCGAATTTTTTATAAAGTGTTTTTACAAAGGTACTATGGGTAAGAATTTTCATACGAATTTTAACGTTCCAAATTCAAATCATTTTAATCCCTAGGGAATCTTCTCAATATTGCTTATCTCTGCATTTTGAAAGGTCACAATCACTTGCTTTGTTTTGACGTTTCATGACATATAATTGGACTTTGTCGAGCAGGAGATATGGAAAACTATACATAACAACGTATATATGGCATAAATGGCTATCTAAGGCCAACTGCCATAAGTCTTAAAAACTCCCACTGTGATCATTTCTAAACTCAATTAGATGTAAACAAATTATGTAAATAATATGTGAAACTGTAGAATATATTATTTTTAGAACCCTAAATGCTGGTCAGGTGCGGTTTGTGGATCTTATGCGTCCTTGTGTTCGGAACATGACGTTTTCCTCAGGACATTTTCATTCAAGTTAAGACGAAAGGTGGTTACAAATTCTTGTTCTTGGACTTGGAAAAATACTAAAAGTTACAGGCGAGCTTCGATCCTACGACCTAGCCCTTGGGAACTCTAGTGCTGTCGCCACAGGGTCGCCGCGTACTAGGACTGCCGATAGAAGTGATATCGGTAACTTAGAATTTTACTTATATATTCTTACGCGTCCTTGTGTTCGGAATATGACGTTTTCCTCAAGACATTTTCATTCAAGTTAAGACGAATGGTGGTTACAAATTCTTGTTTTTGAACTTGGAAAAATACTGAAAGTTACAGGCGAGCTTCGATCCTACGACCTAGCCCTTGGGAACTCTAGTGCTGTCACCACTGGGTCGCCGCGTACTAGGACTGCCGATAGAAGTGATATCGGTAACTTAGAATTTTACTTATATGTTAAACAGCACTAATATTATCGGGTTTTTATCGGATACACTTCGGAGAGTGTACAACTGCTCTGCATAAACTAATACCACCTTGCCCTTTTTTTCTATCGGACTTCTCGAAACTCTCTTCTCGTACCTCGAAAAAGCGACATCGTTTCATGGTTGCTGTTCCAAAAACAGGAACGATAAGATTTGACTCCATGTTTGTGATAAGAACGTCAAGGTATGCGTTGTCTGAGTGGGATTTCCTCGATAACTATAATCTTGGTATCTTCAAATCGAGAATGTATCGGTTTCTTTTAGGTAAGCATGCTCCATCTAGATCACATCGTCGCTTAACATCAGGTGAGATGATGGTCCAGTGCGAACTTATACCTTGTGTATAATAATAACTTATTATAATACCTAGTGAAAAAAACAATATGTCATCTGTCTGGCCCTAAATATACTGCTACTTTGCACGTCGGTGACGCGAAATAACAAGATTTCCCTCTAGCTCATTAGGATAAAGAAATTTTCGATTCAAAAATGTATAATCATAGCAACGAAAGGTAATACTAACAATAAGTGCAGCGGCAACATTAAAATCTGAAATATTAATTGTAACAGTAGCAGCCCCATCCCTTTCTGCGAATGGGGCAACATAATCAGCCCCCGAGGGACAACCTCTTGTAATTAACGGCTGTTCATTTCTTAATTTCAATATTTAATTACAAAGGAAACTCGATGACTGCTTCGAATACAAGACGTCATCTTCAGAAAGACTCCGAGAATCCGTTTTGTTTCGAATTCGCTAAGAACGTTCGATACGGGCTTCTTTGTTTCTTTGTCTGTTATATCAAAGGCTACAGTTTAATCAAGTCTGCGGTGCTCGTTTAATTTTTTTAACTTAATTAGTTCTGTGATGTTACTGATCTTCTGCCCGAGCTACAGGAGGCTAGACACGATGGCAAATTCAAATATCACTTACAATTAAAAAAATACTGTACCTCTGCCGGCAGCTTACTCAGTGTGTGTTGTAGATTATCCCCGAAGAAACAAAGAACGTTTTGTGTAATTGTAAAAAAAATTGGTTGCCTGTAAAGTCGGTATACGGGCGAAAGTTTTACGTGACAACGACTTTGAGTGGTAAAATAATTTTACGGAAGGGACGCGTGCCTTTCACTTTTTATGTCTGTCTCTCTCGCTCTTAGGCGGGCTAACCATGCCCTAGTGGAAGGGACGCGTGCCTCTCACTCGCTCTCGTTGTGAGCGCATAACGTGAGCGGAGCGTAACGCAGTTTCTTGAAGTGTCACCCGGCAAACCAATTTATAAGACGTTGTCACGTCAAAATGAAAATTTTAAATTCCTTAGACACCATTTCTTTCCGAAAATATACTGATAAAGTTGCGTTATGTTGTTGGTAATATAAATGTATAACATTATACGTTTTAGATTACCTAAGCTTCTTCTATACATGAACAGATATTAAATCTAGTGTTGATCTACGAGTATTTTATTTATTCTAATGGATTTCTTTCAAGCACCTAAGTACAACAATGTATTAAATTTCTTTCTATGTGAGTATAATCAATGTAACTTTATCGTCCTCGTTTGGGAGCAATCTAATAATTTCCCTTTGTCGTACTCCTACCCCATTGTGAGACGTTCTAGCCCCCGACATATTATCGTTTTATTTCATTTCTAAAGCCGCTATGAAATTCTCTTTTGACTATTACCTGTCTACGGATTTCATTAAAGGAAACGTCTGGTGAATTTTGCATGAGCTCGATAAAAGCCATAGGATAAAAGTTAGGAAAATTTCATTAGTACTCGGCAAATACTAATGGAGCGTCAACGTCACAAGCAATAAACACAAAACGTTAATGATTTTCCCTTTGGTGCGGTTTTTCATTTTGCACTTTTCAATTGATCGTGTAACATTCGCGATGCCTGCGTTTGGCACGCTTTGTTCTGAATGGTTGACGGCCGATGGTTCGGACGTGGCGTGGCTATTCACGCGGACTCTGTATTGCAGAATTGTTTTGTTGTGTAAAATTATACAATTTCTGGCCGGGTGACCACGCTGCCCGCCGCCAGCCACAACGCGGTCACGCCCAAATCATTCCCAATTGAAATGAAAAAATCTATTGACGTCACAAGTTTGACCTGCCCTTGATAATGAAACACGACCTGCCAAATACAAACCCCGAGAAAGCATTGTAATGTTTTTACTACTGGCGCCAGTAATCTCGAGCAAATTAAAATTTAAGGTCCATATCGGATTCGATACCATTTAGACGTACCAATTCTGATTTTTAATAGTTTTCTATTTATATTGACACGGTTCATCGGGAATAATCGAAAAGTTTTGCTACCGTTCCCGCCGTTTTTGTTTTTTTTAGCCAATCTTTTGTGAGTTTTGAAAAAGCTTCGCTACCTGGCGAGAGACAGACATAGTTAGTTTCCAAATCAATATCTTCTAATTCCGTCGAGTAATATCGCCTAGTCATACGAGCGGTGTGCCAACAGCGGCTTTTAACTACACAAAGATCAGGGATGAAAAAAGCTGCTTGTTTTTTCAACAAGCACCATTAGAAAGACACTTGAAAGATAAATGCAGTTGCATTTTAATTTTATTTCAAACTGTTAACAAGTGACGCTAGTATGATTGTTGTTTTAAATATTTCAAGCGATAAAATGAATTATTTTAGAATTGTTTTGAGTGCTCTAAAATTAATGATAAATTTAAATATACATATATGTATATATATTTTATTTATGAAGAGACACAATTTACTAGCTTAGAGTCATACCGGCAAGTCTAAACCCATTATGGTTTTAACGCAAATCGACTACGAATGAGGTTCAGTAGAACCTCGAGCCCAAAGATCCCTCCCATCAGAGCCCAAAAGCAATAACTTAAAACAACCCTTGATAACTTAAAATCTCTATAACTTAAAATATTGTTTGTTTCGCTTGGACTTTAACTTATCGAGGTTCTATTGTACCTATTTGTCGTAATTGTAATACTATTGTTTACCTACTACTATTATTATGTAACTTGGACACTCCACATAATCTGGAGTCCGTTACCTTTGTCATTTGATACAGAATTGTAATACTACAGACAGATCACCCGAATTATACAGTAATCGTTCTCTTAAAACTCATCTTTCTGAGATTAACAATTCAGAGAAAATAAGTCATTTAATTATAATTAATCCACATAATTATAACAAAAAACGATATTCCGTGCGCACATCCGTTCTAGTTCTTTCTTCACAATTCACGTGTTCAATGAAAAGTTAAAATAATCAAAACATAGAAGAGATCTGAAACAGAATAGAGTACGGGACGTGTGATAGCTCAGTGTCGAACAAAAATAAACGTTATGATTTGTTAAACAGGTTATTAGAAAAACATCGACGCTGTCGACGGCCAGATTGGAAATAAACTGTTGGAAACTGGACAAGTGCACGTCGAAGTTATTTGAGTGTTGAGACGAGCTTTAGACACATACCTATAGTATGTGAAAGTATTTGGTTACACTGGTATTATTAGGAAAGGAATATTCATTTGGACAAGCTGCGGTCCCTAGAACGTCCTATTTCGCATATTTTTAAAGTGTAGTATGCTGAGTGCGGGCTTTCTCGAAAATAATACGCGTTCTACTGTTTCTCTTGTTTCCGCGCTCACGTAAGAACGCGTATAGTTTTCGAAAAAATCGCAGTCAAACATCTATATCTATACTAATATTATAAAGCTGAAGAGTTTGTTTGTTTGTTTGTTTCTTTGTTTGTTTGAACGCTAGGATCTCGGGAAGTACTGGTCCGAATTGAAAGATTCTTTTTCTATTGGATAGTCCATTTATTGAGGAAGGCTTTAGGCCATAGAAAATAACTCTACTATTAATTGAAGCGGAGCATGAATTGTCTGTGGATTGAATATAAACCTTTGCTAATTTTTTTTTTCTAAATCTGAGTTGGTACGACCAATTTCCGACAGGTGGCGTAGCAGGTAGCTGAAGAGGTTTTTTGTTTGAAATCGATATTCTCAGGAATGAGTGAACCGATTTCAGTCATTCTTTCACCGTTGGATTTGTACGGGATCCCGATGAGTGCTATATAATATACCACGGGCGAAGCCGGGGCGGGCATCTAGTTATACATATATACTCGTACTATGTACCGATAAAGACATATTTCATTGATAAAATGTTCACTCGTGAATATAGTGCATCATGAACTGCATCGAAATGTCAGGTAGTTAATACCTCAAACCTTATAACCGCGGCGATTATCCTGTCACTGATCATATTAGTGTAGGTAGTGAACAACTGTGAACGTTTAAAAGAAGAGGTATATTTAGGTATAAATATAATTTATGTAAATAGATTAGAAGTAAGTAGGTACTTATTATAAACTTATGGATTGGTTATTAGTCCTATGTAAGTTCTAATATCTATAAAATACGACCAAATTAGATTGTCGCTGTACTGTATATTTTTTTTAACTGTATAAAATACTAAACTTTATCTACCTCTACACAAACTGCAGTTCCTATTAGAAAATCAGGTGTTCATATAATGCGAATAAGCTGTTGTTTTTATACTTTAGTAAATAAAAAAAAATATATAACTACTGGAAAACTTGAACGTATAATAAAACTAAAATACATACTATTTATTTATTATCTTGAGTATTTACCGAGATAGTTTTCAACAACAAAAATAGAACTTACGAAAATACCTTTACATTTCCGCAAGTGCAATTTGAATCATAAAATAAAAGTGACAAATTAAAAATTCTCTACAAATTATTCGCATAGATACCGATCAGATATTTGTGATGTCTAAAATTAGGTTTCTGGGAATAGAAATAGATTGATAAAAATTTTAAGAATCCCGATACAAAAGAATGATTTCAACATAAACAGAAGTTAGCTGTAAATCAAGACTATAATAGTTACAGTAAGTATATATGAAAAATCTTTTGTTTGATCAGACTCAAACATCTGGATGTTGAACAGAAGTTCATAATAAAATATGATGAAAAAATATGTTAAGTCCTTTTGTATCGACCGCTTCTTTCTGTGTTCTACTGCGGACGACTTATCTTGATACTTGTTATTATGTTTTTACTAATTTAAAGTCATCTTAGTGCGTCATGAAATGGGAAGATATCAAGCTGACTCGATAACTTATTTTAATTACTGTATTGTATGTATGTAGGTATCCAAAAAACTCGTACGACCATTTTAAGACACTATATTCATATTTAATTATAATTTGCAATTAAATCAAATACTAATTATTTGTTTACGTTAAAATTTTAATTCAAATTTAGTCTAACCCCATCGGTATAAATTGGTTAACGCTGATTTCACTTTTCGACGTATCTGATAGTTTGGCATCATTTATTTTCGCGCGTCAAAACCCAACGATATTCTGTCTGTGTAGATAATTATAACCAGTTTTGTTATCGCATTTTTCTTGTAGTAATGTTTTTATCTGTTGTTTTATAATAATAAAAACTGTTAGTAAGAATTCAAGTTGGACATAATTCTAATTATAGGAAGTGCTTGAACTTTCGAAACTATTCCAAACGTTAAATCATTGTTTTATATTAAACAATAAAACAGATTTTGCAGTCATCACAACATAATAAAGCTCTTTATTACATTTTCAGAACAAATTAAAAATGAAATATGTTATGAAAAACTAACATAATTAAAATGTTTTAAACATGAAAAGCTACATTTATTAGGTCTCTACATTACATTCGAATAATATAAAGAGAATTTAGCATGTTATTATCATTAATTCAGCACAACAGACAGTAGTGAAGACGAGCCTTAATTATGCATAATGGAACTCACTACCCATAACCCAAGACTATTATGCCAATTAACTAGTATAATGTATTACCACAGTACTAACAGTTATATTTTATGTATGAAGTACGTAATATCGTCATATTTTCCATTCCTAAATAAGTTTACAGGGATATCACGACAAAAAATACTACTATGACATAGTTTAATTAAAAATAAAAAGTAAATTTGTTACAATCATTCCGTTTCTGGTAAAACTACTTATTTACTAATACTGTAACCCATTGGTTACAGTATTCGGTTTGTTTTCGAGGGAGTTATTACAATTTGTCTGAGATAGTCTCTACTCCTAATTAAAGTTAGGGTTGGCACGTATAAGGTTCTATAGATTTTTTTTGGCAGCTGGGATAAATTGATACGATTGAATTGAGAACAACGAACAGAACCAGAAAAAAGACTAAGAAATTATTTAAAGAGTTTGGTAGGTTTCATCAACATGCTAAGCATATAGTTTAATT
The DNA here is from genome assembly GCA_017562165.1 of Ectropis grisescens. Classification (NCBI taxonomy): domain Eukaryota; kingdom Metazoa; phylum Arthropoda; class Insecta; order Lepidoptera; family Geometridae; genus Ectropis; species Ectropis grisescens. Next base: position 1,924 of record JADLOZ010000284.1, on the reverse strand, counting down.
TATAAAAAACTTAACAAAGAAATTTTTAAATTGTTTGGTCAATGCTGTTATATTGTTTTTAAGCTTTTGCGATTTGAACACATAATGTTCATAATGTACAGGACCTAATCACGATTTAATTCATTGTTTAAATACCTCGAAAATCAGTCTTCTCGTGACCACGGCGGTTGTAACGCTGCCTAAACGTCGAGGTATTTAAACAATGAATTAAATCGTGATTAAGTCCTGTACATTATAAACAACAAGGCTGTTATGTTGGCATCTGGAGAAATATGTTTTATGTGTTCAATGGATGTTTAGAGAAAATAAGATTTGTTAATTGTTTGTTAGGAGATTGGTTATCAATAACCATATATAGTTGCATGATTATAATAATTGTGGATAGTTATTGCTGTGTTTGATTCCTTATCTAAGTTATTAAACTTTACACGCAGACGTTGCAGAGACGTAGAGTCTAGTAGCTTATGCTTCCTAACTGTTCTTACGCACATACATAAAGCCTAATGCAAGTGTTGCTAGGTTGGTACATCCCACTGTATTGAGCTGATGTTTTTAGACATAATTCATACGAGTATTAAGCTATTTTTTGCTGTTTACAAAACACAAAACCACTTTCATAAAACCTTCATTACTCAAATATCAAAACGATTGGGTCTTCTAATCGTATTGCAGCCGAAACGTAGCAGTTTATAGTAACTCGGTGAGATTTGTTTTGATAATACATCATAAAACTATTAAATATTGGATCGCTGAGTGAGACTACCCGCGCTACTGTTTTCACGTTTGTGATTAAAATATAGGAGCGAGCGGTTTTAATTAAGTCACTAATGCTTAGTACCACATCTAGTCTTTGGGAAATGAAAGGTAATACTTTTGCTTGAAGAACAACTGCACTATCAAATGAATAAATAATACATATGTGCTATGACTTTCCCAAAGTAATCATAGGAAAATGGGTTTCGATGTCGAGTTTTAAGATGAAATTAGTCAAGCAGGTTCGATTTTGTGTTCAGTTAAATGAATTACATTATCTCTGTAAAACTTAACTTACAAACTAGAAGTACTTAAATGTTGACTACATTTCTTTATGGCAGTTACCTACTATTTAAAATTTACAAGTTTGAATTGATACACTTAAATACAAATTTAGAGGCTATAATTGGACATTAAAGATGCTAATAAAACTTTCTCGACATTAACAGGATGTAGTTTTCTAATCATCATTTTCGCGGACAACATAACTTTAATTACTGCCTTTGCTATCTACATACATTGTTGTAACCTGCCCGATCTTTTGATTAGGTAACTTGAATTTTATTTCACCAAACGTATAAAAATTGCCTTTCGGCGTAGTTATGGCGCCAGCATGCTGCATCTTCCGATGGATAGAAGGATTAATCATCTTGATTATCATTTAACCTAAAAATCGATTATGGTTTAAAAAATACTTTCATTGGGCTATAGATAATTCAAATTGTATTCCAGTAATGAACTAAAATAAAAATGTATAATAAATGAAACCATTGACCATGATCTTAACCGCTCCAGTTTGTGGTATACACCGCTCCATAACACTGATCATGGCGTAATCGGTTTGTTATTTCAGCGTTTAGACGATGTTTAAACCCTGTTTTGTTTTGTCAGAGGCATGTGGGAATCATTCTATTGTGTTCCACATCCGGGTTATGATTGGTATTTTCAATTTAATTTGGGATTTGAAGAAAACCAAGACCTAACAGAAATTGGGCCCGTGGGGCTCATATCATTTCATATTCAATAACCTTTCTGTGCGCTTGGTCGACGCGACGTGTGATCAAAATGGCGACATTTATTGGGATCAACGCATAAACATCGCCATTTAGCGTAGTAATGTCGCCAGCATGCAGGACATGCTTCCAACTGGTAGCCTGATATCGGGACTTTC